>JBBPNI010000250.1:0-30099 GCA_038091135.1 Leccinum fibrillosum | reverse complement strand
AGAGCATGGATGGTATTAAAAAATGTCGAAGTGGGAGGACACTGTGAACAATCGTTTCGGCCTACAATCATCAGTTGGTGGCATGTCGGCTACAAAACTTGGAAATGGTAAAAAAAATAGCTTACTTCGGATTGGCAAGCAGATGGCCAAGTATCGAGCACCACAACGAGCGACGATGCCCAAGTGCCTTTCTTTTCTTTTTCGTTTCTGTGATGCAATCAGCTTCACAACTGAGCGGTTAACATTATGGTTGACCGGTCCGAGTCAGCAAGCGAAAGTAGTCTACTATAAGACCAAACAAGAACAAACTGCACCGGCCCTCGATCATTGCATTCATGCTGCGTCATAGCTTGGTCATAGTGCAGCAAATCTATTGATTACACTAGACAATACAGCCCAACATAGGGGACAGAGGCAAGCCTCACTGTGATCACCACCATCATGGCAGGAAGACTCACCCCTCAGCCTCTGCCTGAAAATTATTTCCCAAGCGACACGGATCTTCGAAAGGCATATGATCAATGCCTTGCTCTGGAACAACACGAGTCATGTAATCCGGCTCATTCAGATCTTCAAAAAGACCGCCCCGATTCGTGTATCACGACCAGCGATGTGAATCCACAAGTTCTCGCACGCATACTGGGCTACTCCATCCTTCTCGCTCCCAGCGAAGACGGTCGCACTGCGCTAACACGCGAAATCGTTGGATGTGAAGGCAATTCAGAGCTGTTGTTCGGACTTGCCTATCTGTATGTTCATGGGATGATCGGCGCGCGTGCGTTCTCGTAATAAAAAAAAAACACTCTCATCTAATGTCACGAGCATCTAGTTTACAATCCTTCACCTATCAATCCTAGATCTTTCTTTAGTCTCGAAAACTATGAAGACTCTCAAAACATAAAGGACCTGGGACCATATCTTGAGCCTGAGGAGTGGACCCCCGAGTTGACTGCCGCTTGGGATCTGCGGGAGCAGGTGAGTATGTTTACTGCCGTCAGTGTGACCGCCTAAATTATCAATTTCACTAGGTCTTGTCCCGTGAAGACAATCGTTGCATCTTCTCCGGCGCTTATGACTATACTCACTGGCAGACTAAGATGCCACCGTCAGAAGACCCTGCAGTCCTGTGGATCTTTGACACAAGCAGTGTGACGTATATAATCAGTAAACTTCTGTTGGAGGACATTCACCTCCGAGGCATGTCACGAGCTTGCGAAAAAGTAAGCAGTAGCTTCTCTATTCCACTGTGTGATCTCTATCCACTAATGCTGTTTTTCCGAGTTTGAGTGGGCGACGACTGCCAGGGCGATCATCGAGCACTTTGGAGGCTTGTCCTTCCATGATTTGCTTGGCGAAGACGTCCTCAATGGTCCCTTGAATGCATTCACAACTTCATGTAATGCGCAGTGTATATTCAATGAGTTTGACATATGGTTGATGCCAGCTGAGGTACCAGTACATTCCTTCCTGGTTTCTCCTCATCCTCGAATTGACTTGATCTCAGGATGATCGTCGACAAGTCATACCGAACACGTACGATGTACAGTGCTATTTGAGCAACGAATTCCTCCCTTGGTTGGCTGCCCGGGGCGTTAAATCACGAATTACATTTCGAAGCACTGAGGTTGACCACAAAACCATCCCGCCCCCACACGCACGTCTCATCGGCCTCCATTCTGCCTGTGCCAGGATTGCTCACATGTCCGGCGCCATGAAATATCTACAAGAGTGGTTCCAAGATCCCGATTATTGTGACTGAACTACATAGTATCCTAAATGCCCAGTGGGCTGAGATTTGAAGAAGCTGTAGGTATATTTTGTAACCTGTTGTAAACGCATAACGAGCCTGGGCGTTCATTGGGACAAGCAGATCGGGAAGCACGTTAAGTTGACAAGAGGCGCAACACACGTGAGTGCACGCTAGTTGCCACGGTGAGCAGCTTTAATCTGTACGATATGAGAGCAGAGAGCCCCTGGGTACTGTACCTCGAGCGATTGGCGAGTAGACCTGACGCCGATCACATCGGTTGGAATGTCAGGGTCGATCGTGGTTGAAACGACGTTTGCGACCTCCACGTGAGATCAAGGCATTGACGTGGCACATCGCGTCGGACGTCAAAGTGCTCGCAGAGCCACTGCCACTGCCACTGGCAGCAGGTGGTCGGGGTGACACTCAGTGGGCACGATCGTGTAATTTTGAAGACGTGGTGATGCTATGCATCCTGTCAGCCTGCCACCCGTCATGGACCCGCTTACCAGGAACCGATCCAGACAAAGTATTGTAGCGCAACCATTGCACAGGAATTCCACCATCCCGACCACACACGAATTTGAACACGAGCGATCAGGCAAGCGCGCAGTACGACCCCACCGGGACTGAGGACGTGCCGTACGCATGCGTTCGTTCGTTGGTGGATATGAGTATTTGATTGCCGTCGTCGTGCTGTGCAAAATGGTCGTTGAGCTCAGTCGTTTGCGGGGACTGGCAGTGGTCACTCGATTGTGCGGCGGTCTGTTCGGGCGTCATGACCAGGTGGGTGATACGTTGATCGATGATCGTTCCGCTACAATCATGATCTGTGTAAAGGGATGGCCTCGTCCCGGACATCATCGCCAACGTTAACCATCCTGGTCCAACCATTAAGCGCACCTGTGCGTTTGTCGATGTCGACGGTATGGACGTCTCCCTGGTCGCATGGACACATTATCAGAGGAATACAAGTGTTGCAGAGTACGTGTTGGACGACGACTGATTTGCTCATCAAACTAGCGCTCCCGACCAATTCTGTGACTCAGTGGTCAAGCCTACTGGGTGGACGCCATCGCCTGAAGAGTAACGATTATCAGGTGAGTTCACTCAGGCTCCTGACCACGCCACAAACGCATGCTAGGAGCCCATGTTGCGTAGATTCTGATCTATGCCGAAGTTGTGAGTTTATCAGTTCTCGCCCGATTATTTCATGCTGGCGAGTGCGCATCTCGCCCCAAGGGGGCCGACGTCTGCATGCGTTTGAGCCGTAACTCGCAATCGCCCGTCTGCTAAACTCTGAGTCGTTCCAACTGCAAAGTTCCAACTGTGCAAAGAATTCCAAGCTTCACAGTCTCGCAGGCCTTGGACGGGTACTTCTTGATAAAGCCCACATTGGGGGCTGTCGTCAAAACGCCGAGCAAGCTTGGCGCACGCTGGCTTGTCTCGTTCTAGGATTAGGAACCTCCTTTTTTTCATCGATCATAAAGCTGTTAAAATACACAATTAATCCAAACATGCTCGGTGCTCCACAGCGTTGTGCAAATACATCATCATCATAAAAAGGCTGCGGTTTTTTTTTGCTTTTCAGCAGCGCCGCCCTGTCCCAACCGTTCAATATTTCGCTGGTCGGTGTTCGAGAAGTTGAAATGGCTTACGACAATCGTGGATGTGCTCTGCGGGATCGATCAACTGTTAATTGATGATGTTTCCTTGCTTTTTGATGAGTTAGCTAGACAAGATGAGTCGTGGAATGTTTAGTCGCTATCCGTCTGATCCCGATATCGCAGTAGACAGGTAAGACGTCCGAAGACCGAGCACGGAGGTGATTTCCAGAGTTGAAACAACGGAATTCAGCGATTCACTAGGCCTCGCGAGCGCACTGCGGCGTTGACTGAGATATGATGGAATTAAAATGGTTAGCACATATGGCACGGGTTCTAGAAAGCATGGCAATATGATGGCATGGCATCCTAGCATTCGGCAAGATACTCATTTCCGCTCTAGGGACGCGAGACTGTTCAGATGCTGACCAGATTGGTACGATGGCAGGCTGAGATGTCAGCGAAGTGATATAATACGGTACGGTCCGCGCGGACCACGTTGTCCGATAAAACGCCCTGCTGCGGATTTCCTTTTAAGCCTGGCGAATGAGTCGTTGTTTGTGGTATCGAACCCCATTTGACTTGAGGTGGGATCTCCCCAAGGTCGACTTTCGCCTATCTGAAATGATGCGATAGCGGCAGGGCGAATGGGCGTAGCGAGCATCGAGATACAGCGGCATAATGACTCTCCGGCCGTAGTTCCGTCGTCACCGTCCGAGTCGGTACGCGAGTTGTCAGTGTCACGGCGCAATTGGGGGACCTTGGACAACTTCGAAATGTAATGATGGTAGTATGCTGCAGAGCGGGGTTCATATAACTTGGTGCTCACGGAAATTTCGCTGTGCAGCGTTGCACAGTCTGCGGCAACTGACCGGCGAGCATGGGGATATTTTTCTTGCGGGCGCGTGGCGTGTCTCTGTACGGTTTTTTGTTCTACAAGCAGAGTTCTAACAAAAAACAACGTTAGCAGTAACAAGAACAAGAACAATAGCCACCGTGGGCAACTTGGACTTGACGTTATTTGTCCTCCTCTACTGTTCCACTTTGCCAACGATTCACTCTCACTCGCAGTACCGACTCGTTTACTAGTCATCGCGTCCGGTCCAGACTCGTTTTAATCGTCTCAAGGGCACACCATGGCCGACATTGGTAACATCATCAACCAAAATGCAGAATCCAGGGCGCTGGCGCCTGCTGCAGTCGGCTCCCAAGTAGCCCTCATGAGCATCGTTTCGGTACGTTCTGTCGCCTTTCGTGGTCTAGTGTCTCCGTATTCGAATGTCCATTTCCCCTTGTCTATCTCAGGTGGCCACCGTGCTAGCGTTCAACATCCTACGACCCAAGAACAAGGTGAGTCTCGCTCCATGCCCCATCCAATTGGCACGAAAAAAATTGAACCAACAATTATAGGTGATATACGAACCCAAAGTGAAATACCATGTCGGCGAGAAGTCGCCACCTCGAATATCCGAATCCCTTCTTGGATGGCTGCCCCCGCTCTACCGCACTAAAGAACCCGAGCTCCTTGACAAACTCGGCCTCGACGCTGTCACCTTTCTGCGGTTCACCCGTATGATGCGGATACTGTTCACTTGCATCGCACTCCTCACGTGTACGGTACTCATGCCCATCGACGCTATCTACAACCTCAAGCATGTCCAGTCGTCGAGCCGCGACGTCCTCTCCATGCTTACCATCCGCGACGTACAAGGTTCCTACCTCTTTGCTCACGTTGCTATGTCGTACATCATCTCGGGCCTCGTCATGTTCTTTATCTATCGCAACTGGTCCCGCATCCTCCGCCTCCGCCAGGAGTGGTTCCGCTCCCCCGAGTACCTCGAATCGTTTTATGGGCGGACGCTCATAGTTACTGACGTCCCCCGTAAATATCAGAGCGACGAAGGAATCAGGGCCATCTTTGAGAGCATGCAGGTGCCGTATCCGACCACGTCCGTGCATATCGGTCGCAAGGTGGGACGGCTCCCTGAGTTGATCGAATATCATAACACGGCGGTCCGCGAGCTGGAACAAGTGCTTGTCACGTATCTAAAAGGGGGGCAGATTGCCAAGGAGCGTCCGACGATTCGTATCGGCGGATTCCTCGGAATGGGTGGCGTCAAAAAGGACGCAATCGACTTTTATACGTGCGTGTGTCTTGTTAGTAGAGAGGTCGGGGACGATCTGACGTCGACCGTTTTCAGCGCGAAACTCAAGCGGACGGAAAAGGCAATCGAGGATTATCGCCTAGAGATTGATACCCGCAAAGCGGAAAATTATGGGTTTGCCTCCATGGCTGCGGTGGCATACGCGCACATCGTAGCCCACATCTTGCGCAGGAAGCATCCCAAAGGTACCTCCGTCGCTTTGGCTCCCAATCCCAAAGATATCGTACGTTGTCACCTCGTGTCGTCGGACGTTGGACGCTGAGCCCACTTCGTTGCAGATATGGGAAAACTTGAATAAGTCGACCGCAGAACTGGTTCGAAACAAGACGCTCGGTTTCTTCATGCTAGTCTTGGTCTGTTTCTTCAATACCATCCCGCTTTTTGCGATATCCATTCTTGCCAACTTGTCCTCGGTGGGTTTCAATCTTGCTTGGCATGGCCCAGCAGGGTGATACAGTCTCCCGATAGATATCCGCATACGTGGGCTTCTTGTCCAGATGGTCCAAGGCGTCTCCCCTCTCGTTTGCATTCGTTTCTGGTGTCCTGCCATCCGCGGTTTCCGCCTTGTTTGGATTCTGTTTGCCCATCATCTTGCGATGGATCAGCAAGTTTCAGGGCGTTCAGATGCGCAGTCGGTAATGCGATATACTGTTCATATATGATCAATGCTAACAACATTGATGGTACAGTCTCGATCGCACCGTCGTTGATCACTACTTTACGTTCTTAGTTGTCTCACAGCTGGTGATCTTTACCTTGATTGGCGTCTTTTTCAGTGAGTCAAACACGTCTCTCCGTCCGTCGAGTCTGAGCCTAACGGTATGCCTTCAGTTGCCGCTGAACAAGTCATCACCGATATCGGTGAACATGCCAGTTTCCAGCAGATCATCAACGAGTTGCAGTGTGAGCACAGCTTAGTTAGGATGTTTGCTGGGCTGATGTCGAACCTGCCTAATTAGCGTTGCCGGCATCGATTTATAAAACGTACATTGACCAAACGTCCTACTGGCTCACGTTCTTCCCGTACGTCGACGCACGGCGTAACGTTGAAAGGTTACTGACAGTTGGTTATGCGTAGCTTGCGTGGTTTCCTCGTGATCTTTGACCTGGCTCAGATCCTGAACCTTGTTTGGACCTCGTTCAAGACACGGTGAGCATGGTCACTAGCACAAAAAGGGCTTTGGGCATGTTCACTCTAATTTCGTTTTAGCATGTTCGGCCGAACACCTCGAGACATTCGGGAGTGGACCCAACCACCCGAATTCCAGTATGACGTTTACTAGTGAGTGAATATTTTTCGCCTGATAGTCTGAGGGTGCTCATCCCGTCACCCTCCGCGCCAGCTCTAACACTGTATGTCGAACGTCGTGTCTATGAATGCACACATTGACGCGTGATTTTCGTACAGCTCTTCATGGGTGCCGTTGCACTCGTCTTTGCGCCGCTGGCTCCGCTGGTCTCAGTTGCCGCAGCCGTCGTGTTTTGGATATCATCGTGGGTATACAAGTACCAGTTGATGTTTGTGTTCGTTACACAGGTCGAGACTGGAGGGGTAGGTATTCGAACATGTACTAGAAACATAGCACTGACGTCATCGTTTGTTTCTACCAGCGCCTTTGGAACATGCTCGTCAACAGGCTGTTGGCATCGGTGATCTTGATGCAAATGCTCATGGTTCTCAGTGAGTTCAAGTCGTTTTCTGTCAATGTCGCCTCTCTGAGAACATCAACCCTGTTTTTTCCAGCTATTGGTCTCCAGTACAAATTCAGGTCCTTCATGTGGGTCACGACCGTCCCGCCGATCCTGTTCGTGATCGCCTTCAAGTTCTGGCTGGACAGGAAGTTTTACAACAAGTTCATGTATTACATTCCCTCTGAGACCGAGCTGCGTCAGGCCAAGATCCATTCTGCCGGCGCTGACGACGCGCGACACCGTCTCGAAAAACGATTCGGCCATCCGGTACTGCACGCAGAGCTGTTCACGCCCATGTTACACGCCAAGATGATGCCACTGTTGGCAGACGTGTATAAGGGCAGGGTTGGAAACAGCGGAGACGTCAAGACGCGGTTGGGCGAATATGGGGGTCAAAAGATGGACGCGCAAGTGGTCGAGGGCGTGCGGATCGCAGGTATCGATCAGAGGGACCTGGAGTACGACCCGGTATTGTATCAGAGGGACAGAGGCGAGTTGGATTGGGACGCGCGGTCGGTGGCTTCGACGGCGATATTTGGGCCTGGACTTTCGCACGGACGGGGGGACAGCGCCTCGGTTTACCACCAGAAGACACACTATCATGCGGGGTCGACCACGATGATGAGGAGTGCGTCACCTGCCCCGTCGGCGTTCGAACGATATGGGAACAGGGCGGCGGGGGGCAGCGCGATCGAGTTGGCACGGATGGGAGGTAGCGTGGACCAGCTCCCGTTGTTGACAGATCCAGGATATCAGCAAGTCGGGGACGTGCTACCGGGCTATGCGTCACCAGATCTGAATCGAATGTCGCGACCCCCGTCCGTGTATGGACCACCAATACCGCAACAGCAGCAGTTACCTCCATCTCGGTTTGCGTCCCCCGCTCCCCTGCAGTATCCACCCCAGAGTGGGACGCCGTATGCATCGCCCGTGGAGGGTTATCGAGAGGCTCCCCTGCACCGGCCGTATTCCTGGCGAGAGCCGGCGTCCCATTCGCCGCACGGCTCGGTTTCTAGTTTGAATCTGCCAGGGCGGGGCCCATACCGAGGTGGATATCAATGAGCGGGGCACGAACGCAGAACGCCACACGTACGGACCTACCACACCTCGATGCTGATGCCACTTTCTTTCACGCCCGCCATGACTACTCCCCGACCTCTTTGCGCTCTATGGCTTGTCACTCGTTTCACCTTAGAGGACTTTTTCTTCTGCTTTCATCTCATTTCCTTCGCAAAGGGACAGACTACATTACGGGGATGAAAGGACATTAATTTAAGAGGACATCAAAACATTTTACTTTTAGTCGTTCTTTGCTGTATTTTTCTTACATGAAACTCGCACTTTTGAGTGTGCAGTGGCACGGAGTGCAAAACAATAAGTCTCTATAGGACATCCTCTGACACGACGTCTGTCACGTCCGTGTTTCATACACTGCAACGAGCCAAATTGCTCCATGATCTAAAGGGTATGTGACGACGATCACTGCCAATAATTTGAATGCCGACAGGCTTGGCAACGGGACGGATGTCGTTTTTGGCACCCAACCTAGCCCCGGAACTATGACCACTCGTTGCGGTGCCGCAGACGCCGACATGGACGGTGTTGTCGCTGCGATGACAGACATGACACCTCTCGCGACCTCAAACGAGATCCGAGACCGCGCGTCTTCCTTTGTCGGGTACGTCTACCGTGCCAGGACGACGGAGGAAGCGAGAGCGGTGGTGGGGTGGCGTCGTCAACGCGATTTAGAACGGGTTGGACGGGATCGCCATCGCTATGCGAGTGAGGGGGATGGGGGAGGAGATGGGGACGATAGGGACAGGAACGCACAAAAAAACGTGGAAGATGGCACGCCGTACACGATCGCAGCTTGGCGGTGTATGGTGGTGAAACGCGGACGGACGGGGTTGGGTGGGCCGGACGAGTTCGAGGTCGAGGGAGATGCGGAAGATGGGGGCGAGCGGTACGCGGGGAAGAAGGTATTGGCGGTGATGCAGCGCGAGGGTGTTATCGATGCGGTCGTGATCGTCTCCCGGCGGTAAGGGAATCTCTAAGGGAACGGATCCCTACTACTACCCACTCACAACACGTCAATCTCAGATTCGGCGGGACACTGTTAGGACCGGCCCGGTTCACGCACATCGAAACGTGCGCGAGCGACGTGTGTCGCAAGTTCAAAAAGATCGAAGAGATGGAGGAATACATTCAGACGCTCAAAAGACTCGACGACGTCCTCGCAACCTTGCGGGCACAGTGGGCAATGATGCGAACGCAAACTAGCACGGCTGACAAGGGCACAGCGCCTGATTATCGTACCATGAAGCAAGATCTGGATCTCAACAAAGCGAAAAGACTCATTCGTGCACGAGAGAGTGCGATTCAAAACACGAAGACCTTGATTGAAAAGTATAAATCATAAAATTTTACACAACAGGTCTGTAGTAACCAACAGCTGTGTAAACCCCAAAATCTCTGAGCCTAATATTGAGATGGAGTTAGTGAGCGGTATCAAGCAAGGGTGCATAAAAGATCAGAGGTGCAAATATTTGGCTGTTGCTCTGCCGATCGTCAAAGCCTTCGGCTACGACTGGGGCGGCAAAACGAAATCATCCTTTTATGATTTTGAGGAATATTTACTCACCCGAAAATATTCAGGTCTCATTTCCCTTGCTGCGGTAAAATAATCGAACAATACTTCGGCGGACAGGCTCTACCATTCCTCTCGAAAATGACGGGGATAGATAGAGCGATGCACCAATGCGGATCGGTAAAAGGGCCTGACGTTCCCATGCAAGTCAGGCTATGAGTATTAAGAGTGACCAAAAAACGAACCTTGGTAGCACCATAGGCCAAAACTGCATTGGCCACATCGCCTGCAAGCTTCCCGGACGAGAGACGGCTTTCACCGTGATCGGCTGGCATGCCTTTCTCGAGCCCAAACACCCCATAGCGACGCCCAACGCGGTTGGCCCATGTTTCGCCCTCATCGACCCATCGGGAGAGTTGGGTAGACACCCACCCAACTGGTTGGCCAGCCTCGGGATCGTCGCGCACGGTAATAAAGTGGTTAACGGCGTATTCGCCGACGTGTAAACCTCGTGCGGCACAAAAGATGCCCACCATGGGCACTATGGCGGTAATCTCATGGAGGACTGCAAACGAGAATATCAACGAGGGCAACGGCGAGCCAGTCCTCGCCGGAATTGCTGCGAGCACATCGCGGTAAGGTGCAAAACGAGAAGACATTCGAGAGAAAAAAAAATAGTCGATGTTTACGTAATCAGAGCACCTGTTCGTGGCTGTGCTGTAGAATGAAAGCGAGCATGTTCGTCGGCATCTACCAGCAAGCTCGACGTCGTGTCGCACAACGAACAGACCCGGCGTGGACGGTCCTCGTCGCAGAATTTCATTCGCGACGATTTCGCATAGACGACCCTGGACATGGGGACTGGGATGTCACCACTGCCGAGCGGGAACACCGCACTATTCGAATCAGGTTTTCATCCGTACCCGAGTCGATGGTGGACGCGCTTCATGGCCTCAGAGCGGTAGAACGACAGTTTGGTCGTATCCGTGACTACCGCCTGTTGCGGGTGCGTCCTATCCACTAGATCGTGTCTCAATTGTCAAAGGCTCACTGCAACGTTTAGGATTCGGAGGTCCGTTCGGAATACCAGGCCATTTGTTGGGCAGCGTTCGAATCGCCCAAATCGCTTCTTCGTGTACCTCCACAAGGTATGACACTGAGGGTCGTACTCCCACCTCCATTGGGTCGCCCTGACGGCGGTCTTGGCTTGGAAGACCTCAAAAGCTTGCTCACGTCAGAAGATCGGAATGAACCCAGTATTTCTAGTTATTCGGACGAGGCGGTCACACCCGTTCGGACCGTCGTATTAACCATCAAGCGGACAGGTCGGTTCTTTCCTTTTCACACACACACTCAGCATCACATCGAGTGATTGCTCCATCCATCGACAGGCACCGAAATCGCATACAGGTCTACTACGAAACCACCGTACCGTTCACGAGCGATGAAGGCAGCAATCGGACACGGATTCCTGGAGTGGCAAGGTTTCTCACCGCTTAAGCCACTTCACGAGTCTTCCCCGTTTACTTCGCCCGCCCGAGATCTCCCTCTGTTAGACAGCAAAAACATGCGAATAGCATTGAACAAATGGAGTCAGATTTTAGGCGTCGCAGACCCTTTGTTCCCAGAGATGAAGTACCCTCCAAGGGACGCTGACCCAGGGCGACAGAATGACCTGAGCGAGGATTGGGAACCGTTATCGGAACCGTTCCGGATACCGGACGTGGAGGCGGATTCGGCGGAGGAACTTGAGACACCCCAGGGCACCCAGGAGAGCTTGAAGCAAAGTCTCGAGAGTCTCTTGCAACGTTCGCAGGTGCATGCCGCTAGTACAGGAAGTGGTGACTATACAGCGGGGATCCAGGAAGAGAAAACATGATGTGGCAAATTAATTATCTTGTACTGGTTGCTTGACGTCCCTGCAATATCCACTCGCCCCCTTGAAACATACTCTAAGTACTATAGATAGAGTTGAGTTAGAGCGCGTGATCAGTACACAGCAAGTTCCGTGCCGAACAACCGGACGGCGTGCCGCCGTTCCGCCGTTGTCTCGTTCAACACTTGCCACTACACTCACTCACCGTCAAATGTTTACCGCGGCGCGTCTCCGAGTGCGAACCTCGCACCACCGCTCTATCAACGGGCTTGCGGCATCGGTCGCACGGTCATTCTCGACAACCTCCGGCGTTCGAGGTATGTCGCGCTTCGCATACTCTCATCTCCAACTTGCTTACAATGGATCAACGCGGTAGCTCAGCAATATGTACGGTATAACCCCGACGTGAGCCCTTGTCGTTGCGTTTGTACTACGGTATCACACTACTGCATACGCGCTAGGATCCCCTCTCGTTGGACTCCTTGCTCACAGAAGACGAAATCGCTATCCGGTTCGTACTGTTCGCCTCTTTTTCTCGCGCTTGCATTCACCCATCGCATGTAGAGATACAGCCCGCGAATATTGCCAGGCACGTCCCATTAATGACCTACCTCATGTCGTGGCGTATCGAACGCGTCGGGTTCTTGACAGGAACAACTATTACCTCGTGTCTTGGAAGGGTGGCGTACAGAACGTGAGCAAACGCTCATCTAGATTCCCCGTTCGTGATCTTTCTCACGTCGAACCTCTACGCGCAGAGTTCAACCATGACATTTTGCCCGAAATGGGGACATTGGGTCTGCTGGGCCCGACCATCAAAGGCTACGGTTGCGCCGGCGTGAGTCATGTAGCATACGGTCTGATTGCACGCGAGATAGAGAGGTTCGTAGAACCCCCCGTTACAGCGTGATTGGTACTTGCGCTGAGCACTTGAATTCCTGTATGCCAGAGTCGACTCGGGTTACCGGTCTACGGCGTCCGTGCAATCCTCGCTCGTGATGCATCCCATCCATGAGTTCGGTTCCGAGGCGCAGCAGAACAAATATCTGCCTCGTCTAGGTAAGTTGACATGAACGCTCTATCGACGGAAGTTAAATTCAATGTGCCGTAGCTTGTGGTGAACTCATCGGTTGCTTCGTATGTCTCACGAGTTACCAGTATTTTTTCCCTCTACTTCACTAGAATTTCTTCTCTTAAGGGACTCACTGAACCAAATCATGGATCTGACCCCGCGGGAATGGAAACGACCGCGGAGGAAGTCGAGGGTGGCTTCATCCTCACAGGAAGCAAGACATGGATAACAAATGCACCAGTGGCGTATGTCACCCTTTCTCGTGCAAGTCTTTTTGTTCAGAATCGAAACTAGTGATATTTTCGTTATATGGGCGCGTTGCAAATGGGATGGCAAGGTCCGGGGCTTCGTCCTCGAAAAGGCATGTCACGTTTCTAGGCTCGTATGTTCTTTTGGTGTGTTTAACATGCGGTGTAGGGTATGAAAGGTCTTGAAACTCGACCAATCAAAAACAAGGTTGCGTTACGTGCTTCGGTCACTGGTTCCATTTTCATGGATGCAGTAAAAATACCACACGACCACCTACTTCCTCATGGTCAGGGGCTAGCCGCCCCGTTTTCTTGTTTGAACAGTGCGCGGTAGGTTTTTTCACCGTGGAGCATAACTCCGCATTGATACCAATTAAATCAGGTACGGTATTTCATGGGGAGCCATGGGAGCTCTGGAGGATTGCGTGGGTAGAACGCTTGCGTATGCGCTCGAGCGCAAGCAATTCAAGCGTCCACTTGCGTCATTCCAACTTGTCCAGAAGAAGCTGGTCGACGCCCAGACTGAGATTGCGTTGGGCTTACAAGCCAGTCTGCAAGTCGGTCGAATGAAGGAGACCGAGAGGCTGGCACCTGAGATGGTCAGCATGGTGAAACGTAACAATTGTGGAAAGGCGCTCCAACACTCCAGAATCATTTTGGACATTTTGGGAGGAAATGCTTCATCAGACGAGTGAGTGGCCCGCCGAACGCGTGATCTGGATGGGATTTCGACGGAAATCATAGGTATCACGTTGGCCGGCACGTTGCTAACCTGCAGGTCGTCAACACCTACGAAGGTATGTTGTACACTATTCTCCTCACGCCCCTGTTTCGCTCAATCAATGTTCGTCAACGTAGGCACACATGTAAGTGGTCACCTCTATGTTCGAATTTGACATGACGAGTATATTTCAGGATATCCACACCCTTATCTTGGGTAAGGCAATGACAGGGCTGCAGGCGTTCGTCAACTGAGATGGAAGGCACTTTCGTTGAAATAATATATTGTTATGATCAGTAACTGTCCAGGCCGAGATGACCGTTCCAGTGCCGGGCCGGCGATCAGCGCTCAGCGGTCGAGGTGGATTTTCCCCCGCTTTCTCGGTAATCGGCAAGTCCCGTCGTTATCTAGCTCTCAATTATGATCGCGGCCGAACTCCCACACTGCTAAACATCCTTTCGACCGCATTTCCATCGCCATCAAGTGGATGACAGTATTTGTGTTTGTTCCAGACACAGTTCTCAATTCCCAACCAACGTCTAATAGTCGTGACGTAAGCCGAGAGGAAGCCTCAGGCGACGGCTATGGCTATATATTTACCCCAGCATAGCCTATCCTGGTTCGGCTTACATACACCCAGATCAGTGACCCTATGGCCTCGGCTGGGCGGTTCAATGAATCGTGGTTCTTCACAAAAAAATTTAAGGTGAGATCTGAGCGGGCGCGTGGGCTGTCATATAATGTTTCTTGGTCGCTTCAGTGCCTATACTTAGTACGCCACCCGTTGACGGCGTTCAGTACTCAGCCTCCGAGAATCGAGAGGGTTCGAGGCGCATTCCATCACCCTTCCTGATTGGCGTTGGGTTCTTGGAGCCAGCCTCGTTTGGCATGTCCCTTGGTTTCTTTTTCGATTTTTTCTTTCTTTCAAGACCCCTTCGGAATCTTTTAATTACGACCTGTCAAAGGTCGTTGATGGGCTAGGCTAAGTATACAGTCTCATAGTATTGCGATGACCACACGATGCCCTTGCGAGCCCGTGTTCAGGATCGGCGGGGGTTTGTTCTTGTTGTTCGCTTGATCCGGGATGGCGGGAGTATGGAGTAAGCACGGATCCGACTCCCAGTCATCGTCGGAGAGCACACAAGCGTACAGTAGAACCTCCGAAATCGTGATTGTGGCGTCATGCGTGCCTCGAAGAGTACGTAGAAAGAAGAAATGCCAGTTTACACAATATCAATTGTAGTGTGGCGTTGCGCACGGGTCACATGACGACCAGAAACTTGATCGACACCATGGACTACACTCTGTTGCCATGTCGTTCCTGCTCAACCCGGACAGAGACATCCAGACAGCTCCTGTGGGGACAGCCGTTGAGAGGGACCGAGGAATAGACAACGATAAACGAACCGAGCGCAACGCCACGATTGGCGCCACAGGGACCGCTCAAACGTCCGCGTTTCTCAACGTGGGGTGAACGTGCGCGAGTCCCAGGAGTTCAAAAACCTCTCTCTCTGACTTCGGGTAAAACAGTTTCGAATCGTGCCGTCTCGATCTGTGAGTGCGCGTGTTCATAAGCTGTGCAGTCAAAGACGTGCCGCTTACATTCCGGAGGTGTCAAACTTTAATCCCCTGTAGGCACTGCATGTCAGTAGACTCATCGCTTCGATGCAAGAATGGATTTGCCTTTTCTTGGCACAAAGACGGAGATCGCGTTCAAACATAGTAGAACCAGTCCTAAAGACGAAACAATAAGGGTCGGACGATTCAAGACAACTGGCGTGCCAGTTAATTCCACTGACCAGCCAACCACCGCTGTCCAGAATATGTCAGGGGTGCAAAAAATCAAGTCTACACGCCTGTATATCTGCTTGCGAGCCGAGTCGTAGGGCAATAGAAACACGGTCAGTGCTTTCTCAAGACAACCCGAATGATGCGTGTGAAAATCATCATGGGTGTGATAGCCGCTCATATCTGATCGCCTGTTACCCGACGTTTGTGTAGAAGAAGACCTTTGGGAGGCTTACTCAGTACATATTTGACAAGTCCTGTATGACATTGGGCGTATGGACGTGATTATTGCAAAAGGAAGATGGATCTTACCACATTCATGAAGCTTCTGCACTGATTTCTTGCAAATACCTTTTAACTTATCTGCGCCACGATCCCACCTTGCGGCCCCTTGTATTGGAGATCACGATGTCAACATCATTGCTTTCCTGCTTTCCTCGGCGGTAACTGGGTAAAGTTCCGACGGAAATGGAATTCAGGGGCTGATGACTTTGAATTACAAGAGATGGACCGACCCGCCAACGATGATACTCTTGCAACCTGGCTCTATAGCCTCCAATTCCCGCATTATTACCTGATTTATTTCCTCGACTTCCTGGCGCGGAATCCTGCAACCAGCTGAATCAGACACAGCTTTGAGCGACTCGAATGAATTTTGTCGACTCACTTTTGGCTCAAGTCGTGTCTGAGTGTCAGCGAGACCTGTACAGACTTCTCGACGCCAATTTCCTTGCCGTTACTTGCCACGAGATGAGACAGTGTATCTTCGGGTGTCATCCCAGGGACGACTTCATAATATTTTTCGAGATCCTTGAGTGTTCGTAACCCAAGGGAATAAAGCTGTCTAGCGGTTTTGGGTCCTATTCCGTGTATGGTGTTGAAGGTAGAAAGCGATACAAATCTTGCGGAGGATAGAAACTTTTCTACAGTCACAAGAGTGTTTCAGCTGGGTGATAGATATTTATGTGTACAGCTCACGCGCTTCTGATATCTTGCCATTGCTGATGAATTCCTCGATCTAGCCAAGAGAAATCAGATAACAGAGAAAGGGGTAATAGTGAATTTTACAGTACAAGTGCAGTGAGCTTCGTGCCGAGATATGGCAGCTTTGCTATATCCTCTCGGGAAGTTTTGTTATTGAAGAGGTGAGGATAAGCTGATAGGTCTTGTGAATTTGTAAGATACCTGCGGTCTAGTTCTTGGCTAACCTTTGACAGTCTGAGGAATAGATTCACCATGAGGCTGCACACTAGTACCATCAAGCTCACGGCTATGGCTCGAGCGTAGCTCAACATACTCCGTTCTTCGCCTTCATACAGTCTGGATCTGCGAATTACCTCCAGCTCCTCGACAAGTGCCTGGTTTGGGCAGGTCAGGGGCGATGCTCGTTGGCAACAGAAATTGGAGAGATGGTTTAAGGCAGCGACATCTGAATCCTGGACCTTGCCCACTAGATCTGTACCAATTGTAGTCTTTTCAAGGTAACTTGGAAACGCCTCGGAAGTTACAGGGGTGCCCGTCTTGACCTTTTGACATTGACTTTTAATTCCGTCATGAAGACGACCGAGCGTGGCATATTTTCCGTAAGGCTGAACAGTCCCAGAACTGACTGAGTCTCTCAGCCAATCGGGAGCGACAATAGCTTTCGTTTTCTGGGAAGTCTTATCAACGCGGTGGGGCAACGGACGAAATAGTCCACGAACTGCGACGCCCCAGGAAACGTGTCTCTCCAGGCGGGGTCTTGTACGTACGGCAGTGACAAGAACGTCCGCACTGTCTAAATCAGCTGTCAACTCGAGGTTTGGTGCATCAACTTCGTCCTGTTGGGCGGTTTGTTTCTCCATGAGACTAGCTAGCTCTTCCAGTGTACCG
This sequence comes from Leccinum fibrillosum, assembly GCA_038091135.1. Taxonomy (NCBI): domain Eukaryota; kingdom Fungi; phylum Basidiomycota; class Agaricomycetes; order Boletales; family Boletaceae; genus Leccinum; species Leccinum fibrillosum. Next base: position 12,727 of record JBBPNI010000250.1, on the reverse strand, counting down.
GAGGAAAATTTAGCAGGTATGATGTATATCCTCACGGGGCGCTGATTGACAGGATGATCCTCCAGTGTGTCCGTATTGATCGGCGAAGCCGAGTTAGCGTGTACGCGCTTTGATGGACCTTGAGGTTTGGGTCCAAGGGCACCACGATCCCCATGCTCTGATGGGGGTGAATGCAATCGTTTGGGGGGCATGTACCCGAGCTTGGGTGAGACGTAGGGATGAGCTTGCTGGGACAAGGCTACGAAGACTCGGATCCGCCGCTATTAGCTTTCAAGTTGCGGTGACTTGATGTGGCAGATTCTAGGAGACTCGTCACAGCCACAGCACATACTAAATTATTACTTCAAACTAGTCCACTCCAAACACCAACAGATTAGCCCGAGTAAGCCGACAGTTCTGCCTTGTTTTCTTCGTGCGGCTCATCAAAGCAGTGTGTAGCTGCGCATTTACTCGGACTATCAATAATGTCAATGTGGGACACGGTACTGAGTCGAGAGCATTCCCGCCTGCAATTTTAATTAATTGTTTTGCTCATGGCTTCGCAAGAACTTTTCCGCCTAGTGTGGATCATACATGGGTACCGTTCCGATTTGCCTTACGTCCTTTCCCTGACCCGGAGCTGTAGTCCGAACTGATACTTTAGTGGGTGGGCACAAGCAGCAGGAGCTTCTAGCTCGACTCTGCGCCAACTCTGCGGTGACAGGCATTACAATACTCTCGGAGCAGTCTTGCCTTTTATTCCATCGATTATGGCGATTGAAATCTGGGTGCATGCGATATAAGACCGTCAAACCCGGGACCCCCGACCCGATTGATTCTGGTTCGTTCAATTGTTTTGTATGGCATGCCGCCGCGCGGCGCGCGATGCATACTTGTACCCTAGATACCTTTACCGAGCGAGCGAGATGTCTGTTCACCTCCGACCGGATAGAAGGCGGCTAAGTTCCACTGACCTCCTGCAATGCCCTGTGCCTTTGCATAGAACGCGTTCCCAGATACCGCTGTCGTATCCTTGCCAAGCCACAAGCCTGTGCGGGCTTGTCAGATTTCGAAGCCGCTGTCTCCGGATAAGTACGCGAAGTGTTTGATCGAACCGAATCGGTGTCTGCCGTGAAGTGTGTGCGGCAGACGTTGTCTGGATTTGTACAGCTTACCGCATCACATGATGGAGACTGTAAATGATAAGCGACTTCAAGCTTGACGTCAACTTTATTCTCCTTCTCTTTCTGGCCCAGCCCAAACTGTCGGTCCTCGGATCTGAGTCTGTCCACCCAAAAATTGCCAGAAGGGGCCGGTGACCGGGGCGCCGATCGATAAACACCAGCCCGCTCGTCTCCCGCTTGCAACAATCGTGATCGAACACGTTTTTGCGGGTGGCGGCCAATCCATCCATATCACGCGAGAACCATTGCCTGCCCTACCTCCTGGAGCTCACGATCATATAGTCTACATATCTTCTACTGCGTTTTTATAAGAAAACGGTAATCTCTCTTTGGGAATGCTTCTCAGCCGCACTATTCTAGGCTGGCACAACGCTAGTGCGAACCTTTCTCGGCTGGTCAGTGGCCCAGCTCCATTCAAGTTCTGGAACAGTGGACCTCGCCTAACCGGTCTCGAGCATGCATTCGCGCCTCAGTACGCCGATTGTCTACAAAACAACAGTAATATCAAATGCCCTTCTCACAACGCGGGCTGTGTTACTCGACGATCCCCTGAGGTTTGAGGCCTTGAGGTCCGAGGTGCGGGGCCACTGGGCGAGTTGTCCACCCCTCTACCAACAATAATTCCGTAAGTTATCTCCATCTTAGTCGATGCAACCCGCCATCCTCGCTGTGTCAAGCAATTATTAGGATCATTCATCATGATCGGGCTCCACATTTGTGAGTTCGTAATTACCAGGGACGCCACACAGCGCTCTGATTGGTTACTCACGGAGGAGACAGACGCGTTTGTCATTCCTCTAACCTTAAACATGTCAGGTCGGAGCCAATACCGACGCCGAGATAATCGACGACCGGCAGCCTTCCGGCCCAGAGGGACCTTAATCACGGCCACTCTGCCGGGCACCGCCGTCACGGTCCTCCCGATCGGTTTCCATGTCAGTCAGATATTTCCTACATTTAGGTTTGTGTCGGTTTCACGGAGGCAACTCCTTCTGGTGCGCGGGGTGCCCGATTGCTATGACTGATGATATGTGCGGTCAACTTGGATCAGGGCTGGGGCTGTCAAGACCTTCATTGGCCGGAGCTGAGGGTATCGCCCCAAAAGCGGTGCTATTCGGAAAATATTCTGAAGTTTCTTACGAAAATGGACGTAGATCTGCTATTGTCCCGAATCGTATAACGACCGAGCACATGTGAGAGCACGTATTTTCAATATCAAATGCGTGCTTGATTTGGTCGCTAAAGAGATCGCGACTACGGTCCTACTTTGCTACACGGGAGGTATAAATCCGGGATCAGAATACGAGCGTTATAGTCAAAGGTCATATCCCCTTGCTCCCTCCCGCTCCCAGACCATCGTCCCCATGCTGCTCCAGTCCCCCATGTCTCAACTCCAGTCTGTGCCCATACCTCATCTGAACATGCCCGAAGTAGCACTCGTATCCGGAGACATGGTATGGGACAATCAGTACTCTTTCTCCGAAAATGCAATGGATGTCGCATGGAACTACTATAATCTACCACCCTCACCTCCAGCATCTATCTCTTCGAACGCAGACGAATCCCCTCCACTCCGTACAAAACTGATCGCACCACCCTACACACCCGAATCACAGTCGTCAGAGGGCGAACAACAATCATGCCTGTCAGCGAACCAAGCCTTCGACTTTGATAACGTGGACGCACCGTCACCTTCATCATCTGTTTCTCCCCCCCCTTCGATACCACGCCAATTGACCCTGTCCTTGGATAGTGGTATTCCGCTGAAGAAGTCTTTCTCTATGATCGGAGGAGTGAAGAAAGGACGCGGGAGTGGGGAGAGGATCACCACCAAAGACTTTGTCCCCCCCGACGTTACTGGCTTGAGTAAGCGCGAGGCACGTCTGCTTAAGAACCGGGCTGCCGCCTTCCTCAGTCGGCAGCGAAAGAGAGAGGAGTTCGAGGCAATGGAAATGTGATTTCTTCTTCCCTTGCTTGTCGCTTCTATTCATTGACGGTATTGCCTTTAGCCGTGTCAAGGGACTCGAAGAAGAAAACTCGCGGCTTCAAGCCCTGGCAGAAAGGGGACAGAAATACGACGACCTTCTCTTGAACATGGAGCAGCTTCGGATGCGATTGGCAGTAGCCGAGAAGCGCGAGCGCGAACTTAACGTGGAACTCGCAAATAGATCTTTGGCAAGCATGGGGGTAAAGCCCGAGCCTTACGATCTAAACATGCCCTCCACATCTTGTTCGTCACAAGCAGTAGCGAGTCAATCCTCGACCATAACTGTCATGGTAAGAGAGTTGCTTGCACATGAAACGGGGAACTGACCGGGAACCGCAGAAACAATCACTTCTGTCGTCGCTTCCATCGCTTCTCTCCTTGTCTCCTCAGACGTCGTTACCTATCACCTTTTCTACCCCACGAATAGACTCGACTTCGTCGAGACCTTCCTCCGCCACCCATCACCCTGCCTGTTGCGATATCAAGGATCAGGGCCGACCACGATATGACCAAATAGGTGTTGGGTTCCATCCTAGCTCCGCGGACGTCGAGTCCTTGAAGAATCTAGCTATTGGTGGCGAACCTCCCGAGGCACACCAATTCGATATAGATGGTTCTCATTGTTTTGGCAGTTTCATGATTTCCTTGGACGCATCACCGACCGAAGATGGACGAGGTTGTGTGCGCGTTCATGTCTCGGAAAGGACCGTCAAGCCCACGATGCACGGGAACGGGCAGAGATCTTCGTCGCTCACCTCTTGGCCTGGAGCTGATGCATCTTTCGCCATGTCCAACTACACTTCGCCACCGCTGTCGGGACCGATTAACACGCCCCCGGCTGGTGGCGTAAACCCTCTCGTGGTCTTCGGGAACAATGACAATGGCCCACATTCCAGGATGGAGTTGGACACCCATCTGATGTCATCGGGCTATCCGCCATTTGCGCAGCATGATCCGGAGCAAACGTTCGATTACTATCCGGGATTGCTCCTTGAATAGAGTCTCGGTTGATTCAGGGAATAACGCTCCCATTGGATTCGCTTCCATATCGTTTCGGTCCCGTCTTGATTTCTATAAGCTTTCACAACTATGCCATAACTTATACCCACACACATTCTGGCGTTTTTACCTAGTTTATTGCAGGCGCGAGCTGACGAGCAACAGTCAGCTTGCAGCTTTGCATGCGAATATCTTCGTTACTTGCATTCGTATTAGTCTTGTAGCATAGCAGCTAACTGTATACCACGCATCGGTCGCTTTTTATGACGAATACTAGACTTTGACTCTGATAGGAGCGACACTGTCGTACGGTGGCCAGCCAACAAGTTCGTGGGTATTCAAATATTCATGCCAGCTCTAGTAATAGATCACGCCATAGCATTCTGAAAATGGAATGAGTCAGACTCAGACCGCTCTCCCGACCAAGTCCGGTGATCATTATTCTCGCTTGTTTCTGGACCACAACCATCATGGACGCTCAGGTACCCACCCGCATTACCAACGAGTTCACTAATCCGCCCGACTATACGTTTGCGTCTCACCGCCTTCGCAAAACACTCCGGGATTCTTCGAAGCAGCCCATCGTTCTCGTGGCATGCGGGTCCTTCAGTCCGGTCACCTACCTCCATCTTCGAATGTTTGAGATGGCCAAGGACTATGTCCGACAGAACACCAACTTCGAGATTGTGGGCGGGTATCTGAGTCCCGTGAGTGACCAATACAACAAACCTGGTCTACTCAGCGTTCGTCACAGGTGAGCGATATACATCGGCCATCACTCTCTTCTTCGTCTTGCTGGTTTTATGTCGATTTCTGGAGGCGCTGAGCGCTCAATGAGAAAGTGCTTTTGAGCTCTGCTGTGCTTCGCTCAACCTAATTAGGACATTACTCTCGCGGCGGCGGCCTCCTGTCTATTCTAGGACATTGCTATTGTCGAATGCCTCTGTGTGTTTGTGCTTTTCGCCACGAGCTGATAGTGTAACCTCCCGGATGAGGTTATCTCACTTCACCTCCACCTTCTTTTGGATCGCATCGTTTCTCTGATATGCTGGATGATCACGTACATCCACTACACGGGACGGCACACCTGATTCTTCTATCTTGGTCTTACTGCCACACCGCGATACGCATCACGGGTTCACTTCGGGCCTTACCCATCGTGGCCCATCGGGTCCCACATGACTCGGATGGATCTCTCCAGTCGTTCCTTTTCTTTTCATTTCGTAATTCCAAAGATAGAAGCTGACTCCCTTGATCGTGCTTTTCATTTAGAGTCAATATGTGCACTCTCGCTGCGGAGCAGACCTCCTCTTGGCTTATGTTCGATTCGTGGGAAGCCTTCCAACACTATCAACGCACGGCTGTTGTGCTCGACCATTTCGATTATGAAATAAACACAATATTGGGCGGGGTGCATACGCAGGACGGAGAGCGCCGGGATGTCAGGGTCATGCTCCTTGCAGGCTCAGACTTGATAAGCACGATGTCCGAACCAGGCGTTTGGGCGGTTGAAGATGTAAGTGTGTTCTGTTTCGTTCACTTCTGAGCTTCGTTCCGGTTTCTTACGCGAACCCGCATCTGTAGCTGGATCACATACTGGGTCAGTACGGCACGTTCATTATTGAGCGGGCTGGCTCCAGCATGGATCAAGCGACCGATAACCTGGCGCGCTGGCGTAACAACATCCATCTCATCCCCCAGTTGATTCAGAATGACGTTTCATCAACGAAAGTCCGCCTGTTCCTTCGCCGGGGGCTTTCTGTGCGGTACCTCCTTCCGTCTGCCGTAGTCGATTACATAGAGGAGAATAACCTGTACCTGGATGATGGATCTGCTTCCGAGAAGGAAAAGGGAAAGGGAAAGGACGACGGTCCAGGGAAACGGGAGGGTGATATGGGGTTTTCGACCAAAGTGCTCTTGCAGTCGTGATATCATTGGTATGTGGTCCAGAGACATCATGTAGAGGAAAGATCCATCGATCACTAGGCATTGGCATCCCTTGGTAACGGTGTATGATGCACATAGACGTCACTGTGTAATGTATATCATCGTAAGATATCTTTCTAAGTATATACTAGCAAATCCCAAGTTCGCATCTTGACTCGTCTTATCGTCTTTCACGTTCAATAATTCAGGATCCACTTTATGTAAGACTCGGTTGATAATTTTGGCCTGAACTTACGTACTCTGGGAGTTTGGGTACGTTCTCTGATTATTGCCACCATGACCGCCACTCGGAAGGTGCTCATGCTTCATGGGCAAGTTCTTGAAAATTCATCCGCAAATATGGGCTGCTCGCTGACGAACCGAAGCAGATTCGCGCAAAATGCGAGCATATTCAGTAAGCGGGTTCGCATAGCTGCCAAGCATTGTCCCATTGCGATTTTCGAAATGCCAACGAGATGACGTAGCTTGGTGCACTACGCAAGGCTATGGATAAGGACATTGAAATGGGTCTGTCTCGCGTATATCCTGCGTGGTCACCGAGCTACAGCTCTTCCCTCGCAGTCTTTGTCGACGGCCCCATGGTGTTACAACCGGTGGACCTAGATGGTTTCTCGGCCAACGAACTCGGCGCATCTGAAGCAAACACGACAGAGTCCGATCCAACTCTCACCCCTAGGGCATGGTTCAGACAAAGTCCCGACCGCACTATCGCCAGGGGCCTAGAGGATTCATTGCAGATGCTCAAGGATGTCCTTCTGCGAGATCGTTATGTGGTAAGTTTTCATGTATGACCTCTGCATCCATAGCCTGAGGACGAGACCCCAAACCTCTCAGGGTGTTTTTGGTTTTAGGTATGCTGCAAGCAAACCCAGACTGCTTTCATCTTAATCTCCACATCCGTTCAGCCAAGGTGCAGGAATGGCGGCCCTTCTAGCTGCGTTGGTATGTGACGTGAGGACGGCGTACGGGAGAAACTTATCCGCCGAGTTCTGTAGCTCGAGAAACCACACGCATATCCCTCATTCTTGGTGAATGGAGAAACACCTCATCCCCCATTGTACGTGGGTTTAATCTCCGAAAGCTTGGTTGACGAACCCAAAGGCTTCAAACTTAGACAATTCTGTGTCTCGGTATCGGGATTCAAAGTGGTTGATCCTTTGGCTACCGAAATATTTGGTTCATCGTACTCGACGCCCACATTGCATGTTATCGGAAAAACAGACGTGATTGTAGTCGAGGAGCGATCAAAGGTCCTCCTGGACGTGTCCACCAATGCAAGAGTGGAGGAACATGCAGGAGGTTGGTCCCTTCATCTTTCGTTGCGCTATACCTCACGCGCTCGTAGGTCATTTTGTTCCATCGAAAGCCAACTGGAGGAAATTCTTTAGAGACTACCTACAGAATCCTTTGGGAGACGTGCCATCCCCTATTTCGGGGGTCACATCACAGTCCGACTCCGGGGCAGCCACCCCAATCACATCCGAACCCAAATTATAGGCCGGTATTGACTTTTGTCAGCATTAGATTACTTGGCCACTAGACATTTGTCATGACGGTAGAATCCAAGGTTTTGCCAAATAAGCCCGGTTTCTCACCCGGCTCTCATCACCGCTCAGAATCTTGCATTCTAGGAACTAAGTCTGTTTGTTCATATCTATGTTCACTGACCACTTGAATTCGGGTTCTGAAAACTAGATATCGTTCAATATAGGTGTAGAAGATCGCGCTCATTTCCCGCGAAGACAACGCTGACCAGCTTCTCAAAAAGAGATATTGGACTTTCTGGTATCTTGGATAAAATGAATTTCCCGGCCTTCCCTGGCCCTTGTCCAAAGTGTAGGGCGTTATTACATCATTTCCATTTTGATGACTTCCCGCCTAGGATCTCTGCAAAGCATGTCGCGCACCGGGAGGATCTGAGCTCGGCGATCTACTACGACCGGGATTATGCTGTTGTAGTCGTGTGCTACCCCTTTTCAAATGGGCCGTTAGAATACAGTCGGAAGCAATGCATATTGCACCCGGGATGGAGAACGACGAAGTCGTAACGGTATAACCACCTGATGCTACCTGTGTTGAACGCGTGTATACTTATAACATATCATTCACAGCATCTCTCCCGCTTCACTAGAACCCTAGTTGTTGATACGCCACAGAAATATCAATACATCCGAAAGATCTTTCGAATCAGAAAGCACCAAAGTAGCCAATGATGGCGGGTACTCCACGAATTTCAAGTCGTCAAGATTAATATGGCACATTGAGTGGGCGTAATCTCGCTCTATCAACATACATTAAGCAACGATAACTCATTCTTCGGAATAGTGATCAGCCTATGTCGTTAGCTGTGCTTTGTTCACACAGTCTGCATTGACAAAGCATATACAGGTGGGGTTCCGCAAGGTATATCCCAATCCAAACGACAATACATCTTGATCTCGCAGTGACTCGGTCTGTCCTCCTAGCCGAAATGAAAAGCATTGAGCCCCCTATTCTGTTGGATAATGGGCTGGATGAATTATTTATCCTACAATGGCACAAGTCGATAAGTTTGATGTTGTTCTTTCCCCTGTGGCACTCACATAGAACTAGGGTGCTAACTACAACGAGCGATGCACTGGACAGCCAGTTGCTCAGCTGAGATGTCCATTGCCGTTCCTGAGTGTTTTCTCCTTTCAATGTCGTCCCGATCCCCGGATGCTTCCGGACTCACCACAAGCGCAAAATATTATCTCTGGCGCAGAGGCGACCGGATTCGTAGAAGGGTGTGCAGTACACGACTGTTTCCCAAGGAGGTCGTTTCAAGAGAGGGAAAGGCGATTGGTTCTCTGGAACGAATTCCGTTGAGGTAAGTAGGTGCTCTGCTGGTGCTTGAGTGGAACTATCTTTATCCCCTCGGGGTTAGGAGAGAGCATTTGATAGGCTGAGTCACAGTGTGGACGGTGCATGACCGAGGTATCTATATCACGCCCATGTCAAGCCCGTAGACACCCGATGTTTTGACGACAACCAAAGTTCGCTGGCTGTGTCCGAGTCTGGCCTATGAAATTGGGTGCACGGTGGCGCAAACAGGCCAACCTGAATGGTCGCGCTCTGCTTCGCGAGGCCGAGCATGACGTACAGTATGGCAATCGATCTCGGCGCAGCTGGGGCATGGAGCATTCCGCGTTCCTGAGGAGTCCCGAAACAGCCAAGTAATCCACGACGCACCACATGCTCGTGGGATCGAAACTTTGTGAATCGATCCCAAATGCAATTATTGTCATGTGGGGCGGCACCGTCCCGTCCGATGGGCTCCGGGATTAGCTGACTCTGATCATGAAATGCACGCACGTTTGTTTCGACCGTATTGATCGTGCCGTATCGATATGCTAAGTCGGTCTAACGATGGTCTGGTGCTGGCGTTGACAAAGTTTCGAGTGCGACGAGAAGTATGATCTCGATCTCTGGTCATGTAGATATGAACAATTGAATTTTCCGAATGCAGGAGTGGCAGTCGCTACGAGAGTTGCAGGAAAAGGTATAGAGATAACTACGATGGTATCACACGCCTGTTCCGCCCGGCGAGACCGAAATCGTGTGACGACTTGCGGATCTCAGTCGACTATGCTATGAACGGCATCGTTCTTTTTCTTTCTCTCTGACCTCGAGCTTCTCGACGGCCATGTCTTCGCCTTCGAACGGTTTTGTCTGTTTCACCAACTGCCTCCTTCCTCGAGAGGACGGCAGCCTGGTCGAGAAGGACCTTTGGATTGACGAGCGTCGTGGAGTCATCTTGGACGCCCAGGTAAGTCGAAATACCCTCGGATCGTGAACCTATATTCTGAACGAGCGAATCATAGAGCACGTTCTATCTGAGACGAGAAAGACCCGACAAGGTCATCGATCTCGGCGGAAGCATCCTGAGGTAAACTTTGCCCGCCGGACGAGCGGAAAGTCGCCTACTGACAGCAGAGAAAACTCCCAGTCCTGGGTACATTGACATTCAAATCAACGGTGGTTTCGGTTTCGACTTTTCTGTCTATGAAGACGATGATCAAGCATACCGCGATGGCCTTAAGCGAGTCGCAGAACGGATAACCGAGACGGGTGTCACGGCCCTCGTTCCGACGGTGATCGTACGTGCCCACTGTCGACTTTCGGAGGTCTGTTGCCTGAGTATAGCAAAATTTTCTGTAGACGCAGGAGAAATCTCTCTACCCGAAGCTGCTCCATCTCTTGCGACCATGGTCGCCCCCAGATGCAGCACATCTATTGGGCTGGCATGTCGAAGGCCCATTCCTGCAAATGGCAAAGCGCGGTGCACACTCTCCCGCATTGATTTCTCGTGCACCGGATGGATTCGACTCCTTCGAGTCCACCTATGGCTCTGAAAGTTTGGCGGAAACCGAGGACTGGCTCATGGGAGACGACGTCGGTCAGGATACCGTCGGCGTCCGCATCATCACGGGTGCGCCCGAAGTGGAAGGGGTGATGGAAGCCATTTCCATAGCGAACAAGCGTGGCATCTGCTTCAACATTGGTCACAGGTTAGCCCCGCTCTCTCCCCCAGCAAACTATATATACTCAACAGCAAACATACCAGTATCTGTTCGACGGACGAGGCGACTGCCGCGATCCGAAATGGCGCCCGTTGCATCACTCACTTATTCAACGCAATGCCTCAACTGCACCACAGAGACCCTTCCATCATCGGTCTGCTGGGTTCTTCGCCATATACTTCTTGTGACCCGGCATCCGACTTCGCCCCGCTCCCGAGTTCTCCCGTCAAGTCAAGGTCTCCCTCGGGGACGATCCACAAGAGTCCCTACGTATCAGAGGCATTCGACGAGATCCGGACGCCACCGGATTTAGTCGACAAGCAACGGATCAGAGATTCGGCTACCCTCGGACAGTGTCCATTTGAACGGCCTTTCTATGAGATTATCGTGGATGGAATCCATTCTCACCCAAACTCAGTCAGGGTATGTTGGCGTAGCCGTCAATTTCCGGTACACTCATGTAACTTCTTTTAAGTTCGCATACTCTGCGCACCCTGATGGGTGTATCTTGATCACAGATGGTAACATATTCATATTGTCTGTTTTTGTCTCAAAGAAAGATAATTAATTGCATCCTCAGCAATGAGAATACTGGATCCCCACTTGAAGGACGGTATTCACGAATGGCGTGACGGTCGTCGCTTCTTCAAGGAAGGCGACAAGCTCTATTTGGAAGGAACTAAGACGCTCGCTGGAAGGTTCGTCTCTATCTGTGGTCAAAGCTCGGCCGCTTGCTCAATGATGCTTGTTTCCTCATAGCGTGGTTACGCTGGATAAGTGTGTCCGCAACTTTGTGCAGTTCACTGGTTGTTCGCTCGGCCAAGCGATCAAGTGCGCGACCTTCAATCCAGCGAAGTGAGTGTTTTCATATGTAATGTGTACTCCATGCATTGGGCACTCATGCCCTCTGTTCCATTTTACCCCTGTCTAGATGCCTCGGGATCGAGAACAAGAAGGGCACACTCAGGGCCGGTGCAGATGCCGACTTGGTCGTCCTCGATCGCCATGGCAATGTTCTCAACACATGGGTGAAGGGCAAGAAGGTCTGGGAGAAGATTTGAGATGTCACGTACTATTTCACCTGCCAGCCTTGGGGCTGTTTGGTAACGACATGTGAACAACAGATGAATCCTGCATTGCAGATACGGACTGTAGATTCGGATGTAGATGCCTTAGATATGATTATGCCTATGTATAGAATGTCATGCGAGACTCTGATGTATTCACTTTGATATGCAGGTCATAATAGACAATATTTGCACTAGTCAACGATTTGTGTGCATCGATCTAAAAGTCAATCAACCCTGGCTTTATTCCTTGTCTCTGGCACCATCCGGCTCAAGCCCTAACAATGCGCTCGATGACATTCAGCGCAGCCAATACCAAGCCGTCGTTGAAGCGCGGAGCGACGATCTGCAGGTTTATGGGTGCACCCACGTACACTTCAGGTTCATCTATCGTGACGTGGTCAGACTTTTCATGATGCTAAACGTGAACGTGCGAGAACTTACACTGCTGGCGGTTGTATGAATCTTCTGGACCCCTCGAGCTCAGACTTGGATCGATGAGGTCAATGGCTGGGTCGGCGACGAGCCCCGTCGGGAAGACCGCGCCGGGCCAGTCCAGCAGGTTCCATATCGCAGTATATCTGCCCAAAAAAAGATCATCAAATTTGCATCCCTGATATTCATGCTGCCAGGGTGTAACTTACGCCCAGTACCTCGCGGTATCGTGACGTGCCGCAACACCAGTGTATGCTGGAGACAGTAGGACATCGACGTTTTTCTCCCGCCATTGCTGTAGATAGGCGTGTCGGAATCTGTCACGTTTGTAGTGCAGCTGTGCTTCACTCGTTAGTATTCGAATGTCGCCTGTCTGGGAGACCATGGTCGTACCTCCCAGGTCTCTGTGGGACTAAGCTTCTTTGTGTGGGGCGGACTGATCACCCATTCGGTGAGAGGGAGTATATCTTCGCCTCCATCCTTGAGGCATCGAAGGACGGTCTCCCCACCGTCATCGAAAAAAAGCGAGCGCTGAGGATGCTCGTATGTGAATCTGGTTCAGAAAATATGTCCTAGCTCGACTTACGG
>JBBPNI010000249.1:0-30208 GCA_038091135.1 Leccinum fibrillosum | reverse complement strand
TCCCACCAAGTCCTCCTGCGACTTGTGCGACCTCGACAGAGCTCTCTATCCGCTCACCGCCTCGCTCGTCTAGCAAGACAAGTTGCTGCGAATCTAAAGCAGTAAGCACCGCGCGCATACGATCCCCGACGCTAACGGCTACGCCCTTATCGTTCTCCTTTTCACTACGTTTCCGAGTCTCCTTATAGTGTGTTAGGTTTGCTAGTCTGTTCTAGCACTCTCCCAGAGTCGGTGCTTCACAATGGCCTATCTTACTTTATGCCAATTATACGTACGACTCTGATGATCCATGGAACGGGCTCCTGCGTAGTGGCCTGCTCGTATCAGTGAGTGTTGACCACTGATCGTGTCAAAGCTCAATTACTGATGTTCGAATATAGGCCTTTAAGCATGTTTTCACGTCGCCAAGTTCGGTTGATCAGGAACCCAAGGCCACGCGGTCCGGAAACGCGCGCATCCATGGCATGCGTGTCGTCACTAAGGCGTCTCTTGCTTATGTTGCCACACAAGTAAGGACCCTTTTACTATTTGGATATCATATTAATATTTGATAGGCTCGTTTTGCTCTAACTTCGGCACAAGTCTTTTCTCGCACAGATCTGGTTACTGACTCTGAGCGGTTCTACAATAGCATTGTGGAGCTGCTTGATGACCCTCAGGAAAGGGGTGAGGTTGACCAGTTGATGACTTGGTGGAACCGGTAAGCGTGTTTTTTAGTCATTGGTTTTAACATCACCCACAAGGATACAGTCAGATCTTTCCCCTCTACAGTGAGACTGAACGTTTCCCTGCTAAGAACAGTGCACTTGCTAGGATTCGACAAAAGCGTGTTGAGCAAATTGAGAGGGACATGGGAACTGGTAGTGATGAATAGCATTAATGGTGATTTAATGCTGGTTTGCTACTTTTTTACAATATATTAGAATGGTTTTACTCCTGGAATTGAATGACAAGGTCTGTCCAGATCATATCAGATGTCTGGCTGTCGTGAAAATGCTTCATTGTGAATCGGGTTTCCTGATCATTTATGGTAAGGTATGTGATCATGTTTATCTCTGTGATAGTGAAGATCCAAGATGTAATGTGATGCAGTTTGAGGATAAATTATCTTTGATTTCTTGTGTATGAATTATGATCATAGCTATATTCATGATGGTAATGATCTAAAACATAAAGTATAGCATCAAAATGAATAGGATCATGAACATCAAGTTCAACATGACAGACATATATAACCATGTTTACTTTTGTGATAGTGTAGATCCAGGATATAATACCATAAAGAAGATTATGAGCCAAAGTCAGAATTCAGAGAGAATAGACAAGTAATCAAAGATTTGTGATAAATTATCTTGTTTCTCAAACAATTATATAGACTATGCTGGTGGTCATATATTCCTTGAGTATAATTTTTGATCATAGTTAACAACAAATGTATTCATCGTAAATTTGGTCAGTATTATAAGATTGACAAGTCACATCAGAACTTTCTCAATAATATAGATGGTCAAGACTATCATAATGATAGTTGTTTCAATATGTAGGTTGATACCATCAGATTGACAAGTCATATCAGAACTTTCTCAATAATATAGATGGTCAAGACTACATTATGGATAACTATGACATACATCAATGCTAATGTTAAACTTGGTCAATAGTATCAAACTTGGACTGTTGACTTGCTATTTCATAATGATAGTTGTGTCAATATGTAGGTTGATACCATCAGATTGATAAGTCATATCAGAAATTTCTCAATAATGTATATTGTCAAGACTACATCATGGATAACTATGACATACATCAATGCTAATGTTAAAACTGGTCAATAATACCACAGTTGGGCCATTGAGAGATAATATCAGCCTTATAGATGTTATAATGCATCTCAACTCTCCCAGTGAGTAAATAGCATGAGCAAGTTATGTATCAGCAAGATTAAAAAATGTGTGGTTGATGATAAAGCTAATGTTATATAAAGGTTGTGCAGACTTTCATCAATTTCCTGATGATGAAGGTTCGATAATGCGATCATGACAAGGGATTGAGGTGTAGATCTGACGCCCCCTCCGCATCCCCACAACGACCATCGTGTCCCGTCGGTGCTGTTCCATATTCTTCCATTTTTTTGTTCTTTTCCCCACTGATAATTCTTCATTCAAGTTATTCGATAAGGAATGTATTTCTATGATGGTCAAGACGTTGGTGTCCGTGAACAAGGACGAGCTATCGCTTGAGCAGCAAGCGGCGAGGATCATGAGGGCGCTGGTGCGCAAGGAGCAGACATTCAAATGAACTCACGCGTGCCAGCCACGGAAGCACGATTGTTGTGCTGGTGTCTTCAAAATCGACCTCGCTGATCTTTGCTACAGGCAAGTTTGGCTGGACTCGTGGCAAATTCCCATCGCTGAAGAACCTTTCGGGGAGAATCACCACGGACTGATCTTCAGCGGAACGTTTGGGTCGAACGTTTTTACAGTGAAGCTACGTGTAGAACTCTTGCGCGATTTTGTGCGTCGTCTCGTTCTCCGCTTTTTGCTTCACCTTGCTCAAAACCTCGCATGGTGACTTTAGGCTGCTCGAAAAGCACCCTGAAGTGGCATAATTTTGTACCTCGGCCTTACGAGCCAAATGGTCACTCCGCCCGAACACGTACGGCGGAGTGGGTGCTGGAGACTGGCTCTGATAAAATTGACGAAGATCGCGACCTCTGGGATCCTAATTCATCCCAGTCTGCCGAGAAGTCAGTCGTTTATTTCAGTTCCCATATAATGAAGGAAGCATCATCGTCGAAGGTGATCTATATTATGATACGGTAACCATCGGTGGACTCACTATCATAGGTGTCGTTTGGCGTCAAGACGAACCCCCCGGCGTCGCAAGCAAGACGGTGGACGCGCTCAAGCTGGCGAGCAACTTCGTCAACGCGGGCTACGTCAAGACGCTCTTGATCCATCCGTGGACGACGATGCACCAGCAGCTGAGCGAGGAGGAGAGGTTAACGACGAGCGTACTGCCGGATCTGGTTCGAGTGAGTATCCCAATTGTTCGAATTCCTTGAAGTTACGAGGAGGGTTCCATCCGTGGACGATGACGCACGAGCAACTGAGCGAGGAGGAGAGTTTGACGACAGGCGTAACACCGGATCTGATTCGGGTGAGTATCCCTATTGTTTGAATTCCTGGAAGTCACGAAGAGGGTCGCGCATATATCCACTGATCATGGCATGGCAGGTCTCAGTCCGAATCGAATAGTTCTACGGTATCATTGCGGACTTTGAGGAGGCGCTGTCATGGTAAACGTCTGCCGTCTGATCTAATTCTGAACTTCTAGTATTCAAGCCCAAGCCTTCTTCAAGTCCTAAGGCCGTGACTGACACAACGGACGTCCTCAATCAAGGGGGGGGGAAGTTCCCGTCTGCCACTGCCTGTCGCATTCTTCTTTCGACATGTCTCTAGGCTCTACGATGGCCACACATTGGCGTACACAAATGAACATACTCCCGAAGCCCAGGCTGGAGGGCGTTGACGACAGGTTAACATATTATATACGCAGAGCAAACCGCACGACCAGAACACCTTTGATATTGGTCACAAATGCTGGATACCAAGAGGTATAGCAGACAATGAGCCAGCCATACAACGGATGTGTACATAGAAAATACGCTGATCAAGTGGCACCTTGCTACCCAATAAATTCATCGTCTTGTTGAGCGCGAACACCGCACAGGTGTGATCCAGGCGACCATATCCAAAATATTCTTGTAGAACGTAGACGTGATCCCCTTCGTATGACCTGCAAACTGCATCGCCGCCGCCAGATGGATCACCTTGCCCGGACTCTCCTTGGATCCAACCGTGGTGTGACAAGCAGATGGGTGGGCAAACTGCGCGCACTCCAACTCGCATCCCGGCCTCTTCTTCCTGGCCTGACGGGAAGACGTCTTCAAGAAGGGAACGGAGACAAGCAATCTGGTTCAAAAATACACCACGACCTTGCTAGGAGTCGAGATGGACGCCTCGCAGGGAGGTGCATATGGATTCTGGAACGACTCGGAAATTTCGGGTCCGAGTCGGTGGGAGCCGATGAAGGGATGCACTTTCCCACGAGTTTCGGCTCTTTGTAATTCTGCACATACCACGAAGCTTCAAGCTCAAGTCTCCATCCGCGATTCAAAAATGCCATTCGACCGACCGATTGTTATTTCCGCAAAAGAGGAGTCCAGCACAGAAGATCTGACTCGGAATAGAGAGTCGAAGCTACGGGATACATCAGCAAATCACTAATTTAGGCATAGTGATTACAGCATCAACCGAGTAACCAGTGGCTCCCAGCCGAGGCACAGCCGAGGCACAGACGATCGACAGTTTCGGGACCATTTCCGTGAGAAATTACAGCATGTACAGATTCGGCCCCAGTCACACGTTGCATTTCACAGTGTTGCCAGGCGGCCCAGGCCACAGTCCCTCAGCACTCCCGGTAGCCAGTGATCTCAGAGTGTGTCCAGTAGTTTACAATGACAACAGTTAGGCAACAGTACAGTTCATGGGTACTATGGATTCAAGTTCCCCGTGGGTTCAAGCACAACGAGCGGCATGCGCTGCGACTCGAGACGAGTTGCAGCGTGCGCAGCTTATTGTGTTCAAGTTGTTCCTGGATCAGCACCCCAATATGGGGCAACAACCGTGCAGTTTTGGTGGATGGGGGACTCGGCGAGTACGGATGCACACGTTGGTTATTGTGTCGGTGCGCTGGCCTGTGCGTCAAGGGGAGGTACAGGTCAGTGCTCGGACATCTGACGGTGTATGTGATCCCGTAAAATCATCAAGATATACGACAACAAATATAATCCCATTGCAGACATAGTCACATATATTTAACGACCTGAAGAGTAGTGAAGGATACGAAAACACAGTGTTACACCTCCGGTGAGCCAGAAGGCAGACCTGAAAAGCGAACAATCAGTTCCGTTGCATCGGATTGTGCATTGTGACATACCCGGACCGATCCGAATGCTGTCATCTGTAGCGATGCGGCGACGCTTTTGAACCGACATATCGACAAGACTCCCTCCTGTCATGCGGATCGAGTTTCGTATGACTCCGACTTTTGTTTCGGCAGCGTCCATTCTTCTGTTCGCTTCCTCAGCCTGAAGCTTGTAGAGCTTCCCGGTGGTGTTGATTTCCTTGCATTTGGCTTGGGCGAGTTTCTGTTCCAGCTTCCGGACATCACTCCGAGCTCTTGCAATTTCAAGGAATAGCAGTGCTTCGTGTTGTTCGAACTCAACTCGCTCATCGTCGTCATCATCATCATCAAGACAATCTAAGTCATCCTAATTCAAAATGCTATTAGTTAAGTGTATATTGAGTAAGCTGCTACTCACGGCAGGACGCTTTTTCGAACCATTGAAATTGCGATCACCGTAACTTGCGGGAACGCCGGGAGTGAACGCCAGATAATTGTTTCGAAACGGGGTACCATGCCCAACGCGAGACACGGTTCCAGGAAGAACGGGCCGTTGCGCCCCGTGCCTTGCCCCAACGAACGGTGTACCTTTCGTGGCCATTAGCTTGCCATTTTGTGTATAACCTTGACGAAAGGATGCAAATTTAGAGGGTGGAGTGTCAGCGTCCGGCGTTGCAGGAACGGTACTAATGCTGGTCTGTGCAGAAAGTGGTACGGCGACGAAATCACCAGCAGCAGAATGACTGGAACAGTCCGAAGGGGGGAAGTTTGGAGCTTGGGAATTCGACTCTGTAGTACTATCGACCTCCATTGGTCGAACGAGAATATGTGTTCGAAAAAATCATAGTCACGGCGGTGATGGCACGCGTACAAGCTGCTTGTCTCTATTTGCCATATCGCCTATGTAAATATGCGCTTCCTCATATCACATGCTCGGTTCTCCATCACATCATATCACCTCTCTCGTCTAGCACCGTTCTGTTATATTGAAGGCAAAGGCAAACGAGAACGACCTCGACGCAGCCCCACAGGGAAAGCGCAAGCGCGACGCCCTCGCTCAAGTTCCCAAGAATGCCACCGAGGCAAAGTCGGCACTTGCTTGCAAGGACGTCAAGGTCAAGGCCTCCGATCAGTCTTCCGCCAAGGCAAAGTCTGACAGCGTAATAGTCAAGACTGCCCCAATCCGCTGGCACTCGGCAGCCCTTGTCCATCGTCTCCGCAGCCCGCTGCACTTCCAAGTCCACTGCACCTCAGCCCCAAGCGCGACCACTAGCCGACTTACTGTAAAGGAGGACGTGGAGCCCGTTCCCGTGCACGCTGATGACGCCATGATTGTTGATCCCGCTTCATCCGAGTCTGCCCCACGCAAAGCCGCCCAAGATCATCCCCCCGGCCCTCCCCCCTTGCTACCGCCTCCCACGTGATCAAGCACGAGCTGACTTGTCCAAGCGGACCACTTCCCACTTGAACGTCAAAGCTGACGTCCGCGAAGAGGATGACAACCGGGTATTCAAGAAGCGGTGAACTTCCCCAGACCTACCCGACGAGGCAAAGCTCTTTGTCGACCAGGACGAAAACGGGGCCTGGCTTGCCCCCTTGCTCGGCATCCACATCGACAGTGAGACAGAGGCTGAACCAAACGGCGATGAATGGGATGATCTTGACGCCGAGGACGCTACCGAGAGGACGCTAACGACCCCTTCATGGTCAGCGAGTACGTCAACGAGATCTTCGACTATATGAAGCACGTTAAGGTATTTCTCTACCACACATTCTGCTCGTAGTCCGTCCACCACCTTCAGCTCGCTACCCTCCCTAACCCCGATTATATGTCGAGTCAAAAGGAAGTTGGCCTGGTCCATGTGAAGCATTCTGCTTGACTGGCTCGTCCAGGTGCATGCTCGCTTCCGCCTCCTCCCCGAGACATTCTTCCTGTGTGTCAACATTATCGACCGTTTCCTGTCCGCCCGCGCCGTGTCGCTCGCCAAGCTTCAACTGGTCGGCATCACTTGTCTTTTTATCTCCTCAAAGGTGGAGGAAACCGCGGCCCCCCCCCCCCACTGCGCCGACTCCTCGTACACCGAGTCGGAGATCCTCCTTGCTGATCGCTATGTGCTCAAGACGATCGACTGGAACTTGTCCTTCCATAACCCGATGCACTTCCTCCGCCGCATCAGCAAGGCAGACGACTACGACGTCAAGGCTCGAACCATCGGCAAGTACCTCCTGGAGGTCGGCGCACTTGAATGGCGGCTCTTGGCTACCCCTCCGTCGCTGATGGCTCCTGCGTCTATCTGGCTGGCCAGACTGATCCTCGGTAACTATAAATGGGTACGTACACGACCCTAGTTCTTTGAGCGTCGTTTGATTCCTTTGACAGAATGCCAATCTGGCGCACTACTCCTCTTACGCCGAGAGCTCCCTGCTTCCTACCGCCAACCTGATGCTGAACTACATACTAAAACCGGTACGACACGAGTCGTTCCACTGAAAGTACGCGGGAAAGCGCTTCCTGAAGGTAAGCAATTACAACTTTGATGAGCGTTTTTACTCAAATTGCGTGTAGGTCAGCATCTGGGTGCGCGAGTGGGCGCTCGAGCGTTGGGAGGAGAGCATGCAGGTTTCCTTGCAGGACGATCTGCCAAAACTGAGAGCCTTGTGTCGCGACCGAGAACGCCTGGAGGCTGCAGCCGAGAACGACGTAGCCGGTGTGGAAGACGACCAATAGCTGCCGGCTGCGGCATCCTAGCCCATTTTCTTTTTCCCGCGACGATCTAGAAAATTTTGCAATCGTATATTCATGGACACCCTACATTCCCCCGACGCATCCTATCGTATCATCACGAACACGCATTAACTCTTTATTATGCAACAAGAATCTCCTCGTCAATGCCACGCTTACCCATCACTCGTTTATGTTCTACTGCAATTGGCTTACGCCCGCCCCCCTGCAAGTTGCTTGTCGTCTGGTGTTGTCTTTCTGTTGTTTTGTCGATCATCCTCAGATCATAGTCACTTCGGATTTGCAGCGCAACATTGCTATCCTCTGGAATTTATCTGCTACGTGCTTTCGATCTTTGCGTACACCAGTTTCATTGGCATGGATCTCAGCGCTCGCATTCTTCATTGCGGTCATTGTTTGTTGTGTTATCGATCTGCGCTCTACACCCATCCACACGCCTCCACGGTGTCTCTGCCATTTTTTTGCATATCCTTGCACGTTTATCGGCGTTTTTGTTATTGGTTATCATGCGTCATACATGTGACCATTCAAGTGGGGCTCGTCATCGACATTCTTCTGTATCTTGTTCATTGTGTTTGACGAGGCGTGTAACTTTAGAAAAGAAAATTTAAGTAATCACTCGATGGAAAGTTGTTGTGCACACCTAGTTTGTTGTTCCAAGTTCGTTCGCGTACCCCGGGCTCGTGGTAAATATATATTGCAACGCAGACATAGACCCGGCTGCGTGATCACCTACAAGGGTCTTCGTAGCCTAAAGGGCGGTATTCGATGGTCTAATGTGCCTATTAGTATTTTGTAGGGCGATCAGGTCATTCCGAGCTACAGAGTTAGAAGGTTCCGAGTCGGGTTACTCCACAAACCAGATCATCGCATGCCGTGGCACAAGCTCGGGTTGTTGGCACGTCGGCCATGAAAAATATCTGATAGCTTGGCAGCATACTTACCTAGAAGTTAGGCAATGCGTTCAACGTTGCATCATGAGTACTGAGTCTGTCAATAGCGTCCCAGAAGGTGTGCTCGAGCTTAACTGAACGTCACGTCATTGCACTGGGACTGCCACGACAGGTTGGCAGTCTTCGCTCTGGCGGCTATGGAACCCCTATTGTCAAAGGCTAGCGTACTTGGTACATTATGTTCGTTACAGTATCGCACACAACCGGATAATCCAGGGACTTCCGAGAATCCGAGATTCCAAAACCTCAGTTTTTATGTACCGGTCCATTCGGAAGTGTTCTCTGGGCTATTCCGAGTCGAATGGTAACATTTCCGTTGTGTTTTGAGTGCGTGTTGAGGTGCTACAGACGACCGAAGATAAGCAGATAAGCACTGTTTTTTACATAGATTTCTCACGTGGCCAAGTTGCCTGAAATAGACAGTAATGTATCATCCTTCCTCTTTGTGTTCCCTCTCGTCTTGTCTGTCGGATCCACCATTCGTGCGAGCGTCAATATGGTAAGTGGTTCGCAAACGTGACAGCACTGTCGTTTACTCTTAGGATCAGTGGTTCCTCTCCGGCTACACGCCGGTGTCTCTTTAAATCCAGCACGTTCTCGGTTAAAGATGTCAGCCCGTTTTCTTCCTCTAGAATTTTCGCCTTTCTACATACCCCGGTCAAGATGTTCGCAGAAGGTCTGAAAGTTGGTCTTGATCGACTTCAACTAACTATGCAGAGGAGATGGAAAGAGGAGAGTTGGTGGACATTTGATAATTTGAGGCGCGTGCTCGAGAGGACAGCGACGTCCACTTCAGTCTCGTCGACTACATACGTGGTGTCCCCTGCGTCGTCATCATCGACCAAAATTATTGGTGTTGACGGGACATTGACAGGAGACGGCGATCAACATTGGTTACGAGTTGTCGGTTGATCTCGGAGAGTATGAATCCGGTGCGTCGTCGGTTTGTTCTGTGGTTGCATCGGGTTAGTTGATAGTTGCGACAAGGAGGTGATCGTCAACGGAGACGGCACTGTACGTGACGGCCCAATTTATTTCCAAATGACTGGGTCCGGATACGCGGCAAGCAGGAAGACTTGGCATTGGTCATTGGTACAGTCGGCGGCCTCTTGTTTTGGTACGGAGTGAGGCTCACTCGACGCGTATTTTGTTGACTCAGACGGCAAGGAATTGGAGTTTACGTTCTTGTATTTTTCAGTTGAAAGGACGGATCCATATCGTTTTTGGAATTAGTGTTGTTGTGTAAAGCGGTTATTTGCTGTGCGTTGCCTTCTCTGTTCTCGAAGGTTTTGTCGAAGGCTCGCTAACGATGCACATTTGCGTCTTGTTCGGCAGATCGTGGGTCGCCGTTGCCAAAGTTCAAGCTGGTCCAGAGAAGCCACAACTCGATCTTGACGGCTGTCCAAGCTCATTCTACGTCTTAGCATTTTTTTCCTTTTCCTTTGTCGCTGGGGTACCTAGGTGCCTAGTTTCTATTAGGATGACGCAAGGGCCTCGGGCCTCGCTGACATGATTTGTTTCGATTATTCGGCCAATTATCCTCCGCTTCGTTAGCCTCCTATGGCCGCATTCTACCCGCGCTGAACCAACAACAAACGCTATTGACAAAGTAGCCGCCATCGATATTTCCACACGAGGCAAATGCCAAATGCCAGCCTGGACACAGCCAGGCTGGCGAGCGACACAAATATCTATGCACACATTGACAAGTATTACTGCATGGACCTCGCGCGGGAGCTGTTGTTGGGTGCATCCAAGGACGACACTATGCTCGTGCAGTACGTCACACCGTGCTTCCTTGAAGCGCTACCACGTGGGTGCACATTCCGTGAACTGACTCCTCGATAGACACTGTGTCAAGCGCGTAGCAGACGGAGATCGAAAATAGCTCACGCCGAGCGACAACAAGACATAACCCCGTAGTATCCCTTGGACCTAATCCGAGTCGGGACTCTTGAATAAACCGGTTCAATCGTGCCTCTTTCATGTTTCAACATCCAAGTTTGATCCAAGTGTTATGCTGTAGAAACCATATGCTCATGGATATATTCATACTCACTCATTACAGCGTGACGGTGAGTGTTGCTTTCAAATTTATCCTTAGTCTGTGCGTGTCGAACTTAGTTTGCTAACCTGAAGTGAGGGGAGGAAAGAATGTAAATAGGTATAGACGTAGTTACATGAATGGATTGAATGGATTGTGCTAGGAATACGACGGGATGGGCGAAACCGCAGGTTTCCGGCCCGGGACTGTGCCCGATCTGTCGGGTGAAGCGAGCTGTGTGGGTGGGATGGGACACCGAACAGCAATGCTTACTACGCCTTAACGAGAGTCTAGCGGAACAACCTCGGACAAAACTATAGGCGAGGGGAGTGGCGGGTGGGTGCGAAAAAGAACGACTAAGCTAGTGAGCATAGCTGCGACAGCGAAGTGGACAAGAGCAAGAAAGAACCTACGCGCGGCTTGTGCCTCGCCTTGCCTAAGGATAGCACCACGCCACCACGACGTCATGATGACGACGTCGAACGTGACGAGGACCACAAGGTGGGCCCCCTCTCTCCCTCTCCCTCTCCCTCCATTACGCACCTACACGTCACGACGACGCGACGTGCTGGCAGCAACACGCCACGACGACCAAACGCGACGAGGTGGCACGTCTCACCCTCTTTATTACCCTCACTCACCCCACCCCGCCAGACTTCATCCACCCCGCCAGCGACACCACAATAATACCAGCGCATGCCCCTCAACGTGACGCCGCGACGACGATTCGCTGACGATGACACTCAGGCTGGCCGAGGACCGACGACGACGCAACGACGCAACGCGTGATGGCGGCGATATGAGGACATGGGAGACTGGAGACGGCGGCAGTGCGGCGAGGACGAGGGGGACGGACGGTGACGACGAACGCGAGGACGACGTGCGTCCCCGCCACTCTCACTCCCTCACTCAAGGCTCACCCCTCTCTCCCCCAGCGCACCCCCACATCGCGAGAACACGACAACATCACATGCCCCCACCTCGCGACGTGACGACAACCCTGGTAATGCCGATCGCGAACGAGCTGGTTGTGGATACCAACGGCGCTGGTGATACGTTCTCCGATGGGTTCTTAGGCACGTACATCGCTGGCAAGCGTCTCGATGAGTGGGCTAAGGTGGGACAAAAGGTGGAGGCATACATGTTTAGCTGGTACGTGCCCTCTCGACTGCCCTCTCCAAAGCAAAAGCCAATAAGAACGACCTCGACGCCGCTTCCCAGGGCAAGGGCAAGCGCGATGCACTCGTACAAGATACCCAGATGCCACCAAAGCAAAGTTCGATGGCGTGGTCATCAAGTCAAGACTGCCTGAATCCGCTTCTACTTGTGTAGCCTTGTCCACGGTCTCTGCGGCCTGCCGCGCTTCCAAGCTCACTGCATCCCAGCGTCAACTGGGACCACTAACCAACATAAAGGGGGACGTGGAGCACGTTCCCTTGCACGCTGATGACGCCATGATTGTCGATCCCGCTTCATCTACCCCATCGTCCCTTCCTCGCCACTACCTCCCGCGCGAACAAACATGAGGTACAACGAGCTGAGTTATCCAATTTGACCACTTCTCATCTGAACGTCGAACCTGATGTCCACGAAGAGGATGACAACCGTGCGTTCAAGAAACGGAAAACTTCTTGAGACGTGCCCGACGAGGCAAAGCTCTTTGCTGACCAGGACGAAAATCAGGCCTAGCTTTCCTCCTCATTCGATCCCAAATCGACAATGACGTATCCACTAACCAACAAGGGGTCATCGGTGTCCTCGGCATCAAGAGAATACCATTTATGGCCGTTCTGATCAGTCTCTGGCCGCTGCAATAGGCTTACGCCCGCCCCCACACAAGTCTCTCGTCGTCTGGTGTTGTCCTTATGTCATTTTGTTGATAATCCTTAGTTCATAGCCACCTCGGATTCACAGTGCAACATTGCTATTCTTTGGAGTATATCTGCTATGTGCTATTGAATTGCGTACACCAATTTTGTCGGCATGGACCTTAGTTCTCGCGTTCCTCATTGCGGTCATTGTTTGTTCACCAAAGCACTGGTTTGCGCTGATTTCTTTGGTTTGGAGTGTCATGGTGTGACGGCCATAATGAGCAGTAGTTATATTATGTACTTGCAAAAACTCACGCGTGACCGACCTTACGACACTTGGCCTCCTTCAACGTGTCCTGAATACATTGTATTTTTTTTCCTTTTCGGATTCATTCTAACTTGAATGCCCAGGTGTACAAAGTGTCACAAGTTTTTTCCGAACGCGAAAGGCGTAGCTCGTCATCGGGCCCAACCGCGAGCTGCCTGCAATGCGGGCGGTCGCGCAACAGAAGTCTTGTCGCTTGCTCCAAACGGGCAACTCGACGAAGAGCTTGATGAAGAACCTGTTCCACTGGCACTGCTTCGTACATCATCCCCGCCGTTTCCGCCTGTGGACTCTGAGAATGGCGACGCCAGCGTCAACTTTCAGCCACAAGAACCAGATAATCAAGACTTCTTTCAACAACCCGAACTCGAAGACCAGCAGGGCCCCGGTCACATTGTCCCACCTGAGACAGAAGATTCCTTGGGAAGGGTTATGGTAATGCATCCCAACCCTTCGTCAGTTTTCGAACTCGGCGAGACTTTTCTTACCCGTTTCGAACTGGATCCTTACTCTGCGCATCGACGAAATAATCTCTATTATCCATTCGCTTCACTTGATGACTGGAAAACGGCCGACTTCTTGATCGCATCGAGACTCAGTATGCGGCGAATTGACGAATTCCTGTCATTACCAACCGTAAGTTGATCATGATTACCCAAAATTATACTCATGATTTTGTCAGGTGAACCAAATGCCACTTTCCTTCCACACAGCGAGGGACCTACGCGAACGAGTGGAGCAACTGCCGTCAGGACCACGGTGGAAATTCGAGGTCATACCCACCGCGCATCCCACAAAACTACTCGTTCACCTATACTACCGAGATGCGCTCGAGTGCATCGAGTCTTTGTTCAATCATCCCTTCTTTTCAGATAACATGGACTTCACACCTTTCCGATTATTTACCACCGCTGAGCGAATCGTGAGGGTCTACACGGAATGGATGAGTAGTGACAGCGCCTGGGAGATGCAGGTGAGAACTCACGTATTAAGCTCGAACGCTGGCTTATTTTCCTTCACAGTCGCAGATACCCGAAGGCGGTACGCTTTGTGGTGTCGTTCTGTCGTCGGATAAGACGCACATAACAAACATCGCCGGTGGTAGGGCTGCTCACCCGTTGTTAATTAGTCTTGCGAATATCAAGATGCGTGTCAGGAACAAAGGGTCCTCGCACGCGTTCCTCCTCCTGGCTTTGATGCCAATCGCGCAATTCATTCATCCCAAAAAAAGGATGCGGGGCGTCCTCGATGCACGTCTCTTCCACCAATGTCTCGACCTCGTCCTCGATCCCCTCAAGAAAGCCGCTGCTATAGGCAGAATGATGTCGGACCCGCTTGGGAATGTCCGCTACTGCTTCACTCCCCTCGTCTCGTATATCGCCGACACTCCAGAAGCAGCTATGCTGGGCTGTGTACGCGGCCTCACGTCTCACGTCACTATGGCGTCATATAAAAACTACGGTGATGCCCTGCGCCATGAATCCCGCACTGCGGCCATTACCCTTGCACAGCTGGCTTCCATCGATTGTGACCCTCTCATGGTCGTAGAATACTTTGCTGCATGCGAGCCATTTCGGCTTAGTGGCGTGTCACATCCATTCTGGAGGGATTGGCCGCTCGCGGAGCCTTCCCAATTCTTTACTCCTGAATGCTTACACCACTGGCACGGAGAATTCTGGGACCATGATGTCCGGTGGTGTGTTCAAGCGCTCGGAGAGGCTGAGATTGATTTTCGTTTTTCAATCGTGCCCCCCATCACTGGTCTTCGTCAATTCCCCACCGGCATTACGAACTTAAAGCAGGTGTGTGGTCGAACCAAAAGGGATATTCAGCGATTCTTGGTCGTTGTCATCGCCGGTGCTACGGATCCGGATGTTGTTATTGCAATACGTGCCCTCATGGAGTTCCGCTACAAGGCTCAAGCCCAAGTGCTCACCTCGATTCACTGTGATGAAATCAAAGCCGCATTACAAGAGTTCCATGACCACAAGAATGCGATCATCGAAGGTGGTTTTCGCCGAGGCCCTTCCACTGGTGCGATCCTCGAGAATTGGCGTATTCCAAAACTCGAGCTGCTCCAAAGTGTTGCTCCTAGCATTCAGAGGGTCGGGTCCCTATTACAGTGGTCTGCCGACACCACAGAACACGCTCATATTGAGGTGGTCAAGGATCCTGCCTCAATGACTAACAATCAAAATTACAGTAGCCAAATCTGCCGTTCCCTCGATCGCGACGAGAAATGTCGCCGCTTCAATACTGCGATAGCCCTCTCTACACTGGCAAATTCCTCTCGACCTAATGGGGAGACATGCGATGATGATTCAGAGGATAGTGAGCACGAGGAAGACGAGGTTGGGAATGTCTTGGATGACATATGGACTTCACGAAAGCAGAAGGTAAATTTTTTCGCCATCGCCGCTAAACATACAGCAGACACTGTGCTGTCTGGACCAAGACCACTCCGCACTTTCAGTATCGGATCTACAGCTTTCCGCGTAAACTATGACCCCTCACTACGTCGCGTCCCTATCGACGACGTCGCTACAATGTACAACCTTCCCGATCTCCGTGCGGCACTTGGCGACTACGTAAATCGTGAGGGTGATTTTGCACAGAATTTCCACACATTTGGTCACAGAAGAAGTGCGGAGGATGTCTACTTGCCATTCAAAGAACTTCACATATGGCACAAGGTCCGTTTGCAACAGAAATGCTACCACGATCCGTCTGTTATTGCACCGTCCTTTACCATTCACGCATGCCCTCCCAATCGTTCGCTCAAGGATGGACGGTATGATTTTGCAATCATGAACACCGATGAAGAATACGTGTGGCCATCCAGCGGTTTGCGAGGTATGTGTGTTCGATTCACTTATGTATCAATTGTTAATCAAATCTTTTAAAAAGGACATTCAGTTGTCAATGTCCGCCTGATTATGTGTCCCGCTCTTCCCAAAGGTACAACCGTAGCTCCGCCATTCTATTCAGATCGGTTCTTGGTATATGCACAACGTTTCGACATCGTGCCTCAAGGAAACAACGCAGTTGAGCGCACCACAGGCTTGCATGTACTCAAGCGAGCTACTCGTCGCATATCCGGGACTGCTTCGACACTGGGAGATGTTTTTCCGTTGGACCAGCTGAGATCATACGCTCACGTCGTCCCTCGTTTTGGTCTTGTAGCAGACAACCACCTGACGTCTAGCAACTGCATTGAGTATTCGGAGTCTTTTTTTCTGAACAGATACTTTGACAAAGATTTCTTTTACGCTATTAGCTAGCTTTACTGTTACTAGGAGGGTATATGAGCTATTTATGTAGTGCTTGTGCAATGCTTGTGCTACGTTACAATTGATCTGCGTGATCCGGGCCGCACGGGCGTCGGAATTGTTTTCGTGACACCGCGACCAGCTTGCTCAAACACCATCATCACCATTACTTTCGTTGTTCTCCTCAGCCCGTTGGACCCACAAACACGACTAGCTTTCTGCATACCCTCATGAACCCTGTATCGGAAGTGTCCGAAACATCGTTGCTCATTCGCATTCACGGCTTGCAAGTACTCGCATCGATCTGCACAAGATGGCAAGAGAGGCTCTTGAAAGGAAGACTGTCTGATTATTGTCTAACGGTGAGTGGGCGTATTCGTCTATTACTCATTTATCGTTCCAATATTAATTGCACTAGCCTGTTTTCTTGGACTCGTCTTTTTGCTAGCTGCGGCCTATCAGCGACCGTTTGAACTATGAGCCTCTATCAATCGTTTACCCCACTGTTCAGGTCGTATTGAACGTGGCTCATATTCATCACCCAAGATCTGGGAATTCCTGAGAAGGTCTGTGTTCGGGTAAGCATTGACGTTTGGAGATACTGCTACGGGTGCTGAACAATTTCATGATGTCTAGGAATTTTGGGTCACGCCTACGGCAACAGTACGACAAGCCTCGCCGTACACCTTCACCTCGATGCCTTGATGGACAACGAGGCATGGATGGGCAGATTCCCCAAGCTTCAACTCGTCGGCATCGCCTGTCTATGTATCGCCTCACGGTGGAGGAAATCGTGGCCCCTTCGCGTGTTCCATCTTTTCCCCTGCTCCGATTCCTTACACACCAAGTCGGAGATAGTGCTCAAGACGCGCTCACCTGGAATTCGGCCACGCGCGGTGATGATGGGGTGCATGCGGCTGTTGCTAGGCCTTCGTCGAAGTCCTCGGAGGCGTGGGTGCAGGGAGATGATGGGATGAAACTCTTTCTTTCCCCACGGTACACTAACCGCCACCTCCCAGGCAAAAGGAAAACGACCGACCTCGACGCCCTTGCACAAGTTCCCAGGATGCCACCAAAGCAAGGTCGGCACTTGCCACTAACAACGTAAAGGTCAAGGCTTCCGATCTGCCTTCCGCCGAAGCAAAATTCGACTGCGTGGTTGCCAAGTTAAGACTGCTTCAGTAGCCCTTGTCCGCCGTCTCTGCGGCCTACCGCGCGACCAAGCTCACTGCATACCAGCCCCAAGTACGATCACTAGCCGACGTAAAGGAGGACGTGGGGCACGTCCACTGACGAATTCCACTCCAGGTTCATGCTCGCTGTCGCCTTCTCCCTGAAACATTCTTCCGGTCTGTCGATATCATATTCTGTCCGCCCGTGTCACGTCGTTGACCAAGCTTCACCTCGTTGGCATCACCCGTCCTTGTATTTCCTCAAGACGATCGACAGGAACTTGTCCTTCCCTAATCCAGTGTGCTTCCCCGTCGCGTCAGGCCAACGATTACGACCTCCTGGCTCGAACCATCGGCAAGTACGGTCAGCACACTTCGATGACCGCTCTTACCGCAAACTTGATGTTGAACTACATACTAGTACTGAAACTCCTGGTACCAAAGTCATTTCACACAGAGTACGCAGGAAGGTGCGTCTTGAACATGATCAATTTATGAGCGTGTTACCCAAAGTGCATGTAGGCAAGCATCGGGGTATCCGAGTAGGCGCTCGAGCGATGGGAGGAAAGTGCGCAAGGTTCCTTGAAGGACGATCTGCTGGAGCTGAGAGCCTCGTGCTGCAACCGCCAATGCCTGGTATTGCAGGCAAGAACGATCATTCGGGAGCATGGAATATAGCCCACACCTGCCAGCCGCGGCATCCGCACCCCATTAGCTTTACCCCGCAACGATATAAAGAATTATTCCACTGTATATTCATTGCCGCGCTATATTCCTCCGACGCATCCTATCGTATCATCACGAACACGGATTAACTCTTTGTAATACAATAAGAATACCCTCGTCAATGCCACGCCAATCCATCACTCATTTATGTTCTACTCAACTGGCCCCCGATGCATTCTATCGTATCGTCAGGATCACGCTTTAACTCTTGATTACACAACAAGGACCCCTCGTCAATGGCACGCTAACCCATCACTCGTTGATGTTCTACTCAAGGATATCATCGACTACATGGAACATGTCGCGGTATTCCTATGCCATATATTCTGCTCGATGTTGCTCACCATATTCTTTAGCCTGCTACATCCTAACCCAGGAGAACATTTGGGTACGTAATATCGCCTGTCAAGCGGATGTGTCTACCGACGCATGGCAAACTGCAGGAACAAGTCCAGACCAACAAAGACCTAGACTTGCCGACACAGCAGGAGCTCCTAGCACAATTCCGTTGCAACGAGATCTCAGCTGCTGCACTCGGCGAGTTTAACGAACAGTCAAGATCTCAAAAGCGACCGATCGAGGCGGGAAAGGTCGTTGCTAATGAGGAATTGGAGGGATCAAGCACTTGGTGGGCTTTTTTCATTCCGGCCCGTCTATTCTTTTAACCAAGGAACCACATAGCCCGTTATGATCGTGACGCCTCGCGTTACCACGAAGGTGTCTACTCCCGGAAACGTCTCGAGCTACACGCCACGATCGTCTCCATCCTCAGCCCTCTCTTCTTGGGCCAACTCAAGAACTTGCACAAACAGTGCTTGTCGGCTTTCAAGTCGGCACTGCATGACACTCTGAGCGGTGGCAGTGTAGACTACAACTTTGCAGACGTTGTTAGCAAAGCGACGACCGAGTGTGAGACGCGGTTCGCGGTGGGTGGCAAGGAAGCCTGTACCGAGAAGGAGGAATGGAGCTGGGAGGAGGAGCTGGAATTGTTGCGAGAGGAGATGGCCAATGTTGCCGAGGTTTTACGCAAGGACGAAACGAAAAAGACGGTCAATCTTATCGAGGTAAGACTGTGTGGCGACGTGACAAGAAGATGATGTGCTGACCATCGTTTAGCGAAACTTTAAGAAACAGATTTCGGAACCTGTGGACGTCGCTTTGAACAAGGCTACGCCCGATATGTGGGACAAGGTTTTGGGAGCGTTCAAGGAGTTATTGGAGAGGGCCGAACAATCGTACCTCAAGGCAAAAGGTAAGACATTGTCTTACTCACACTATTGTCATCATCTCCATATATTTCCCCACAGCATTCAATTGTACGGAGGAAGAGAATGCTAGTGCGCTTTCGTCACTCCGCATACGTGCCTGGCTTGCTCTACGCTCCAAGATCGATGAGATTGCATACGGGCGAGCATAAAGGGATTCGCGTACCAGTCCGTGCAAGGAGCCTTGTACCCCAACCGTCAACACTTTGACGCTGCAACCAGAACGATTCTTCCGTAGCACTACCGACGCATCCTATCGTATCATCACGGACACGCGTTGACTATTTATTATGCGGTAAGGACCCCCATCATCTCCGAGTCTCCCCCGCAAGGATCCAGACGATCCTTCGATCGCACCACACTCCAACGCATCCTACCGTATCATCACGAACATATGTTAACTCTTTATTGCGCAACAAGGACCCCCGTCATTACTACACTCACCCATCACTCGTTTATTGTCGCGGTATTTCTCTGCCACACATTCCGCTTGTAGTTGCTTACCAGATCCTTTAGCCTGCTACCCAGACGACTCGTCCGTCGCACCACACTCCCCCGACGCACCCTATCGTATCATCACGAACACGCCTCGACTCTTTATTGCGCAACAAGGACCCCCGTCATTACTATACTCACCCATCACTCGTTTATATTCTACTTAGAACGTGTCGCGGTATTTCTCTGCCACACATTCCGCTTGTAGTTGCTTACCAGATCCTTTATCCTCCTACCCAGACGACTCGTTCATCGCACTTCACTCTTCCGACGCATCCTATCGTATCATCACGAACACGCATTAACTCTTTATTATACGGCAAGGACCCCCACCATCTCTCCACCGCAAGGATCCGGACGATCTCTCGATCGCACCACACTCCAACGCATCCTATCGTATCATCACGAACACACGTTAACTCTGTATTGCGCAACAAGGACCCCCGGCATTACCCTACTCACCCATCACTCGTTTATGTTCTACTGGGAACGTGTCGCGGTATTCCTATGCCATACATTCCGCTCGTAGTTGCTTACCAGATCCTTTAGCCGACTCGTCCACCGCACCCACTCGTCCGCCGCATCCTATCGTATCATCATTAACACACATCAATTCGTCATTATGCGGCAAGGATCCAGACGATCTTCCGATCGCACCGCACTCAGACGCATCCTATCGTATCATCACGAACACGTTAACTCTTTATTGCGCAACAAGGACCCCCGGCGTTGCCACACTCACCCATCACTCGTTTATGTTCTACTTGGAACGTGTCGCGGTATTCCTCTGCCACACATTCCGCTCGTCGTTGCTTACCAGATCCTTTAGCCGACTCGTCCGCCGCACCCACTCCTCCGCCGCATCCTATCGTATCATCACGAACGCGCATCAATTCTTTATTATGCGGCAAGGATCGAGACGATCTTCCGATCGCACCACACTCCGACGCACTTCACTCTTCCGACGCATCCTATCGTATCATCACGAACACGCATTGACTCTTTATTATGCGGCAAGGACCCCCACCATCTCTCCACCGCAAGGATCCGGACGATCTCTCGATCGCACCACACTCCAACGCATCCTTTCGTATCATCACGAACACACGTTAACTCTGTATTGCGCAACAAGGACCCCCGGCATTACCCTACTCACCCATCACTCGTTTATGTTCTACTGGGAACATGTCGCGGTATTCCTATGCCACATATTCCGCTCATAGTTACTTACCAGATCCTTTAGCCTGCTACCCAGAGGACTCAT
The DNA here is from genome assembly GCA_038091135.1 of Leccinum fibrillosum. Taxonomy (NCBI): domain Eukaryota; kingdom Fungi; phylum Basidiomycota; class Agaricomycetes; order Boletales; family Boletaceae; genus Leccinum; species Leccinum fibrillosum. Next base: position 9,173 of record JBBPNI010000249.1, on the reverse strand, counting down.
CCGTCGCACTACGCTCCTCCGACGCATCCTATCGTATCATCACGAACACGTATTAACTATTTATTATGCGACAAGGACCCCCATCATCTCTTTCCCGCAATGATCCAGACGATCCTTCGATCGCAACACACTCCGACACATCCTATCGTATCATCATGAACGCACGTTAACTATTTATTGCACCACAAGGACCCCCGACGTTGCCACACTCACACATCACTCGTTTCTGTTCTACTTGGAACGTGTCGCGGTATTCCTCTGCCACACATTCCGCCCGTAATTGCTTACCAGATCCTTTAGCCTGCTACCCAGACGACTCGTTCGTCACACTACAATCCTCCGACGCATCCTATCATATCATCACGAACACGCATCAACTTTTTATTAAGCGGCAAGGATCCCACCATCTGTCCCTCGCAAGGATCCAGACGATCTTCCGATCGCACCACACTCCGACGCATCCTATCGTATCATCACGAACACGTTAACTCTCTATTGCGCAACAAAGACCCCCGGCGTTGCCACACTCACCCATCACTCGTTTATGTTCTACTTGGAACGTGTCGCGGTATTCCTCTGCCACACATTCCGCCCGTAGTTGCTTACCAGATCTTTTAGCCTGCTACCTAGACGACTCATTCGTCGCACTACACTCCTCCGACGCATCCTATCGTATCATCACGAACTCGCATCAACTCTTTATTGCGCAACAAGGACCCCCGGCATTACATCGCCCATTACTCGTTTATGTTCTACTTGGAACGTGTCGCGGTATTCTTCTACAACACATTGCGCTTGTAGTTGCTTACCAGATCCTTTAGCCTGCTACTCAGACGACTCGTTCGTCACACTACAGACTCCTCCGACGCATCCTATCATACGAACATGGATGAACTTTTTATTATGTGGCAAGGACCGCCACCATCTCTCCCCCGCAAGGATCCAGACGATCTTCCGATCGCACCACACTCCGACGCACTTCACTATTCCGACGCATCCTATCGTATCATCACGAACACGCATCAACTCTTTATCATGCGGAACAAGGACCCCCGGCATTACCACAGTCACCCATCACTCGTTTGTGTTCTACTTGGAACGTGTCGCTGTATTCCTCTGCCACGCATTCCGCTCGTAGTTGCTTACCAGATCCTTTAGCCGACTCCTCCGCCGCACCCACTCCTCCGCCGCATCTTATCGTATCATCACGAACGCGCATCAATTATTTATTATGCGGCAAGGATCCAGACGATCTTCCGATCGCACCGCACTCCGACGCATCCTATCGTATCATCACGAACACGTTAACTCTTTATTGCGCAACAAGGACCCCCGGCGTTGCCACACTCACCCATCACTCGTTTATGTTCTACTTGGAACGTGTCGCGGTATTCCTCTGCCACACATTCCGCTCGTAGTTGCTTACCAGATCCTTTAGCCGACTCGTCCGCCGCACCCACTCCTCCGCCGCATCCTATCGTATCATCACGAACGCGCATCAATTATTTATTATGCGGCAAGGATCCAGACGATCTTCCGATCGCACCACATTCCGACGCATCCTATCGTATCATCACGAACACGTTAACTCTTTATTGCGCAACAAGGACCCCCGGCGTTGCCACTCACCCATCAGTCGTTTATGTTCTACTTGGAACGTGTCGCGGTATTCCTCTGCCACATTCCGCTCGTAGTTGCTTACCAGATCTTTTAGCCTGCTACCCAGACGACTCGTTCGTCGCACTACATTCCTCCGACGCATCCTATCGTATCATCACGAACTCGCTTCAACTTTTTATTGCGCAACAAGGGCCTCCGGCATTACCTCACACATCACTCGTTTATATTCTACTACTTGGAACGTGTTGCGGTATTCCTCTGCCACACATTCCGCTCGTAGTTGCTTATCATAACCTTCAGCCTGCTACCCAGACGACTCGTTCGTTCCACTACACTCCTCCGACGCATCCTATCGTATCATCACGAACATGCATGGACTCTTTATTATGTGGCAAGGACCGCCACCATCTCTCCCCCGCAAGCATCCTGACGATCCTTCGATCGCACCACACTCCGACGCATCCTATCATATCATGATGAACACGCATCAACTCTTTATTATGCGGAACAAGGACCCCCGGCATTACCACACTCACCGCATCACTCGTTTATGTTCTATTTGGAACGTGTCGCGGTATTCCTCTGCCATACATTCCGCTCGTAGTTGCTTACCAGATCCTTTAGCCGACTCGTCCGTCGCACCCACTCCTCCGCCGCATCCTATCGTATCATCACGAACACGCATCGACTCTTTATTTTGCGGCAAGGACCCCACCATCTGTCCCCCGCAAGGATCCAGACGATCTCTCGATCGCACCACACTCCGACGCATCCTATCATATCATCACGAACGCACGTTCACTATTTATTGCACGACAAAGACCCCCGGCATTACTACACTCACCCATCACTCGTTTATGTTCTACTTGAAACGTGTCGCGGTATTTCTCTGCCACACATTCCGCTTGTAGTTGCTTACCAGATCCTCTAGCCTTCTACCCAGACGAATCGTCCCGTCGCACCACACTCCTCCGACGCATCCTATCGTATCATCACGAACTAGCCTCAACTCTTTATTGCGCAACAAGGGCCTCCGGCATTACCTCACCCAACACTCGTTTATGTATCGCGGTATTCCTATGCCACACATTCCGCTCGTAGTTGCTTACCAGATCCTTTAGACCGCTACCAGACGACTCGTCCGTTGCATCACACTCCTCCGACGCATCCTATCGTATGCATCACAAATACGCCTCAACTCTTTATTGCGTAACAAGGGCCTCCGGCATTACCTCACCCACCACTCGCTTATGTTCTACTGGGAACGTGTCGCGGTATTCCTCTGCCACACATTGTACTTGTAGTTGCTTACCAGATCCTTAGCCTGCTACCCAGACGACTCGTCCGTCGCACCACACTCCTCCGGCGCATCCTACCGTATCATCACGAACACGCTTCAACTCTTTATTGCGCAACAAGGACCCCCGGCATTACCACAACCACCCATCACTCGTTTACGTTCTACTCAACAATATCAAGGAACATACATGTTGCGGTATTCCTCTGCTACACATTCCGCTCGTTCCTCAACGATATCTTCGACTACGTGAAGAACGTCGCGGTATTTCTCTGCCACACATTCCGCTCGTAGTCGCTCACGAGATCCTTAGCCTACTACCCTTCCTAACCCCGATTATATGTATCTGTCGAGCACAAAGGGGTTGGCGTACCCGTCTGTGCAAGGAACCTTGTCCCAACCGTCAACACCTTGACGCTGCAACCCAGATGATTCTTCCGTCACACGACACTCCTCCGACGCGTCCTATCGTATCATCACGAACACCCCCATCACCTTTCCTCCGTAACGATACAAACGACTCTTCGATCGCACTACACTCCTCCGACGCATCCTATCGTATCATCACGAACACACATTAACCTTTTATTATGTAGCAAGGACCCCCGTCAGTGCCACGCTGACCCATCACTCGTTTATGTTCTTCTGAACGATATCTTTGACTACGTTATGTATGTCGCGGTATTCCTCTGCCACGCATTCTGCTCGTAGTCGCTCACCAGATTTTTCAGCATATTAGCCTTCCTAACCCCGATTATAAGTCGAGCACAAAGGGTTTGCAGTGCCAATCTCCGCAAAGAGCCTTGTACATCAACAAACACCTGGATGCTGCAGCTGAAGCGACGATTTGCATGGAGGATCACCCATAGCTGCCGGCTGCGGCATCCGTACCCCACCAGCTTTCCCCCGCAAGGATACAGAAGAATCTTCCTTCCTCGCCGTACGCTCCTTCGACGATCGACAGAACTCTTGGACAATCATTCAAGAACGGCTTTTCCACTCAACGTGTTTCGAAGGACTCGGAGTCCATGTTGATACGGAGCTTAGTGGGCACTGAATGAGCCTGAACTAGTTGCATACAAAGGGGCATAGCTTAAGCCCACATAGTTGCCAGTGGATTACTTTACTACGCCGTCCCAGCCTGAGTATGGAATGTAATATTATTATGTAAGGTATATGAGTGAAACGTTTCAATGCGTTGCAATGCCCGCCGATTGTACATTGTTTAAATTATTACTCAAATGTACGCGAGCACTCAAATTTCTTCCCGACGGGTAATATTTTCCTCCCGGCCTTTCTACTTTATCTACCAGCTAGCATGGTAGGACAGCGGCGGCCCCCAAGGAAGACCAAACAATCTTCTGTTATCGCTTCCACACCGCCTCATGCCACTCAAGTGGACACGGTACAAACCCGTCGCCGTACGGTTCGAACGAACGCCGGTACTGGCGGAAGAGCGAATCAACTTGAGGTGATTGGTCGTACTCTTGAGGGGCCGCTCAAGACTCCCCGCTCTATGACAACAGTGCCCGACGATGAGCCTGTCAATCCCATGGCACCAACCCCTGGGCCGGGTCGAAAGAAGAGAGGAAAAGCGAAATCGAAATCGAAGAATCCTGCGAGCTTATTTGAAGTACGTACCTTTCGTCAGATAAATCACTAGCTCATGTAGTGTTCCGTTAGGACTCGGAAGCGGACCCTCTTCCTCGGCCTAACGGTCCTGCGACTGGTCTCCCTGCTCGTACTCCAGTTCAAGGATCCCAAGACAGCCGGTTTGGCTTCAAGCTCAAGCCACCACCTCCTCCCACATTTGTTGGGTCTCAGGGCCTAGATGCGTACCAAAATCGTCTTCAGAAACCTCTCGTCGCAGCAACACTCACAGGAAATCACCGTCCGCGTGCTCCGAGCACCACAGATTCCACGCCCTCCCTCTCGAAGAAGCATCTGAGCCGTTCTCGTGTCCCTCTTGCTCGCTCCCGAAGTCCGTCACTTTCAGATTTGAGCGACGTGCCTGAAGAACAGGAGGAAGGAAATCCAAATCAGGATAAGCGATCGGATTTGGGTCTTTACGACAGCCCTCGCAATGCAGATCTTGGTGATGCTTCCCAGGACGAGCGTCTTTATGATGCTCCCCAGGACGATGGTCTCTATGATGCTCCCGGGAGCAAGGGTCTTTACGATGCACCCAAGGATATAAATATCAATGATGCCTCGGATGGCTCAGAAGATGAGTTCCGTGCCGTTGATGTCCAAGGTTGTTTCTTTTAGAAACGATGCTATGCTATTTCGTGTACTAATAGATCAATACAGCAGGATCAACCCTGGCAAACGATGTGCGGCGGAACGGCAGTGGTCAATTTGTGCCCAATGACGAGCAAGAGGATGACTCTGTGCCCAATGACGAGCAAGAGGATGACTCTGAGTCTAACAATGGTCGCGGTCACGCTGAGCCTCAAGATCAATCCAATACCCGCCGTGAAATTGTCCAGCCAAGACGTCAGCAGCCCATTCCTGTCCGCCGATCTCTCAATTTCCAGAACGGTGTCATCCAGCCCCTTCAGGGCTCGAGCCCTCCCCGCGCTGCCGTGTCATTTGGTCTTCAACAAAGGAAGGAAGGAACTTCTTTGGGCACTCTGTCCCAACGGTCTTCCCGCAACTCAGCCACTCGTGGACCGCAGGAGCAACCGCCACCACCCCGCATCTCTCGTGCAAATTCTCGAGACTCGACGAGCAATGGAGAAAGGGTTTCACACCGTCAAGGAGACGAGCTGGTAAGCATTTTTATTCCTAGTCCTAGTCCACCACTCCACACACAGATTCTTTGTCACAGGCGGGCGTAACATATGACCTACTTGAGCGGCATCATGCAACCAATCGTCGTCGTCGCTCACCTTCCCCAGATTATCTTAACGATGTACGGAACAACGACGGTCGTCGGGTAGCAAAGAAACGGCGCCATCCTTCTAAGAACCAGCAAGAACATGACGCGGGGCAAGCGCGTCAGGCTGAGGAGGAGGATGGAGGGCTTGAAGAGATGGATAAACAATCCGAAGACGGAGAAGAACAAGCCAAGAAACCAGACTCACGCTCCAAAAATAAGAACTCTGCTTCCCCGAAGGACACGACTATGACGTTTTATTCCAAACTCTGGCGGAATCTCCTCGACCGTGCGAAGGCGCGTATGCGCCTTCATACCGCTATCGAAGATGCATTCCCTAAGCTCGAAGTGGCGCTTGACGGTCGATGCAGCGAGGTCCTTCACGAGGTCATAGCCTTCTACAAGACGAAAAACTGGGAGTTGGACAAATGCATGTTCTATTATTTGATTCGTGAAACTTATCTCAACCGTATGCTATAACAGATGTATACGACGATCATCGGGTAGGCATGTGCAGACTGGTAAATAACATATTATCCGTATTTTACCTACTAACATCATTCTAGATATTCAACGACACTCAAACCTTTCGGAGCGATCTGAAGAAAGAAGTCGCGAGGAACCTACGTGTCGACTACGACATCATTCCATCAGTAAACGCCAAGGAAGAGGAGCGGGTGGCACAGATCAAGAGGAAGGCAGCCGATTTGCTCTCCAATGCAGCCTATTTGCGTGGAAATGTTGATGCAAACGTACGGTCTCCACTTCACACAGAATCTTCGTTGATATATTGCACAGGGCAAAGCAAGCAATTTTGCTCACAATGGCTTGCGGCGGCCTTGCCTGGCATTCTTCTACAGCGGCTCGAAAAAGGCACTGCGTCAATTTGCAGAATTCCAGCCTCATGTACCGTACAAGACGCTCACACTCGTCACTGCAATCGTAAGCTATCAGGTTAACATAACGAGTAATGATGTACTCATATTTTTCAAAGGTCTATAGTCTATTGGCTGGGTTGAGACAACACGGCAATGACCAACTTGCATTCGAGAACGCAAATTGGTCGCTCATTGAATCTGCACAAGAACGATTTGACGAGCAACTAGCCACTCTCCTCGAACATGATTACCACGGCCCTAAGTTAAACGCGATGCTTGAAGACTGGGCTCAAGTTGGGATGTATGTTCGAATGATTATTCCTTTTATATGTATTTACGGTTCCACTAGGACGGGCTTCAAGGCGAAAACTCAAGTCACTGGATTTGACAACCAAGACGAGTTTGCCATGGTATTGGACTAGGAGGCTGTCTCGGTATGTCGTCGCTGTCGCTGCCGTTGTAATCGTGTCGTTACTGTTACTCGTGTTCTCACTGGGTCCTATTCACTGTCACTGCTAGGTTCTGTTGTCGCTGTCGGTGTCGTTTGGTCCTGTCGTTTCAAGTTCGCCATGGTATTCTGGTATGTCATCGCTGTCACTGCCGTTGTTATCTTATCGTTGCTGTTACTCGTGTTCTCGCTGTTCTTACTGGGTCCTATTCACTGTCGTTGCTAGGTTCTGTTGTCGCTGTCGTTTTTGTTTTGTCCTGTCGTTTCTGGTTCCTGTTAATGCTGCCGTCCTGTCGTCGCTGGAGTTTCTGGAGTTTCTGGAGTCGCTGGGGTTGCTTGCTGCTGTCGTCCTGTCGTTGCTGGAGTCGCCGTCGTTTCGGGAGTTGCTGCTGTTGTTGGAGTCGCTGGAGTCGCTGGAGCCTGGAGTTGCTGGAGTCGTTTGCCGCTGTCGTTGCTGGAGTCGCCGTCGTTGCTGGAGTCGCTATCGTTGCCGGAGTTGCTGTCGTTACTGGAGTTGCCGTCGTTTCGGGAGTCGCTGCTGTTGGTGGAGTCGCTGGAGTCGCTGTCGGTTGTGGTGCTGTCCTCACTGTGTTGGTTGTTGTCCTGTCGTTGCTGTTGGTCGTTCCGTTGTCGCTGTCGGTGCTGTTGCTGTTGTCGTGGGCGTGACTATTATTACTTGTAGATATCCATTCCTTACCATAATCAAGCCGTTTTAATGTCTGGTTCACTGAACTCTGGAGTGGAGTAGAATTGATGCTTGGTCTTGTCATCGTTGTGGTCGCTGTGGTCTCTGTCGGGCCGTGTCGGCTGCTTGCTGTGATCACTGTAATGCTATATCTTCGGTCTGTCAATCATATTGCAGATATCTCATTGGTCCAATAATCAATGTATTTTTTATCATATCTAGCATGGGTTCACTGGACTGCAGTATGCTCGAGCACTTCTGAGGCCCTGAGCTGCACTGTATGGACTGTGCGGTGCTGTAGCGCTGTTCAGCGTTGATGACAAATAACCATATTAGGTTATCGGTCATGTGGCTGTACAGCACATGTCCGGCTGTGTGCACTGGCCCAGCACTGGCCCAGCACTGGCTAAAAGGGGACCTGTCTGTGATCACTGTAGTTGCTGGACCTACCTGGAAGAAAGTGGCCAGTGCTAGCCAGCAGTTAAGTGAATTGCTGATGCGAGAGCTTTCGCAGGTTCGAAACCACCTCATCTAATGTGCGTGCTGTCTCGAGACTGGGTCTAAATTGTGTAATGCGATCCTAATCCTCAGAGATGGATGACCTACAAGCTCAGAAAATGATCTCGAAACCTACTAGTAGATGGTATAGGCTCCTTCACACATTTCACGCACATCCCAGGCTCATTGGCAGGTACGTCTTTGTGCGTGACAGTGCATCTATATGCGCATAGACTCCGCCCAGATGATCTGATCGAACGGCTAAATACACAGATGAATTCACGTCTTGCCGCACGAAGCCCCCTCTGACGATCCATACAGCACTTCGTGCAAAGGGGGCAAAACTAGGACTTGATCATCCCAGGCCGTGGAAAAATATCCAGGCGCAATCGTACCTAGGAGGTATGTGTTATTCCATCATTCGCTCGCGATCCCACTGACTTTCGTATAGCAAATTCCATCGTCAACGGCAGCGCGCATATTTTGGTCGTACTTTTTGGCGTCGTTCACACCACATTTCCCCCCTGTCAATCGCGACCGGATCGTCATACGTTCGGTCACTGGTGTAGTCTTCAATGTTTTTTTTTGCTCGGATGGGTTGCATTGTAGTGGTGGCAGGTCTGATAGATAGTATAGATGAATAGGTTGCAATGTATTGACCACATGAGTATGCGGACAATGTATTGTTCTGTATTCCATCCGAGGGATTATTTGAGCTAATATCGACTATATGAGTAGACTCGTATATATAGTCATGTATTCTAACAGAGATATGTAGATCACCGGCGAGTCTACAGATCCTCGAAAATCTACAGTAACTTTCAGTTCTTCTACATGGCAACATAATCCCCATACCCAGAAAAATGGCC
>JBBPNI010000248.1:0-30268 GCA_038091135.1 Leccinum fibrillosum | reverse complement strand
TATGGGTACGGGTACGGGTATGGGTACCCGGAGCCATGACCCGTACCCATACCCACACAGTACCCGTACCCATGACCCGTGCGGGTTACCCGTACCCATGCAGTTGCCTACGCGCGCTATTGTACACTTGAATGAGAAGGGAAAAGATGTGTGTTCGATATTGTGCCGATAGCTGCGCTGCCGCATATGCTGAGATCTGGCCCAGGGTATCTCTGGCATGGTCACAGTCACATACAATATCCGTGCGAAGGTCCGAAGGTTTGAAAACTAGGAAGGGATCGACACTTTTATACCACTTGAACTCGATGTGTAAGTCAAGCTTAGCGATATCAGTGCACAATAGGGTTACTGTGCCTCTTGACGCTCTCGTTCGGTGGTTTTGAATAGATGCAGATGTCGGGCTTGATCTTGAAACCGAATCCATTGGCCATCTTGTCCCCTCGAGCATGAGTGTTGACAATGTTTATCTTCAGGACTTGTTTTTGAATCTCAGCAAGCTGGGAAAGTAGCCCAAAGGGATTAGATAAATGAGACATTAAGGTTGCACATTACTTACAAATGGAGTGTATGCATCCAGCTCTGATCGAACTTGGAGCATTTGATTGAAATGACCCTTTCGGAACTGGGTAGTGGTCAAGCGATATTGGGGTATGTAAGCAGTGGGCAGGAAGGTGCTCAGAAATTCATTAATGGGCATCAGACCCGTAACAAAACAGGTCATTTCTCTACCAAGGACATTGAGAGTAGGATAGTGAAAGCGGGTGAAAGTCGAAAATAACACTTGAAGGACGTCCAGTTTTTGATAGGGACAACGAATTACCTATGTCGAACAGCAGTAAGGTGCCTCTAAGCGGAGGTGGAGAGCAGTTAGGATCAGCAGTGCTGTCGTCAACACACAGATTACTCATGATTGATTGTGGGAAGCTACTAAAGGCGGTAGGTAGATTTCAGGTCAGAGATTGTGGCATATTAGGAGGATACAAAGTAAAGTGTCACCATTCAGTGAGTTGTTAAACACAGTTTGTGCAGCCCGGGTTGACCGTCGACTTCAGTTGTTGAAGTGGTCAGATCAAGATTTACTTGATTTAAGCACTGCCAGTGCATGCTTACACTGAGTGTATTAGAGCAGTTTCAAAGGGATATTGCGGCATAATAAAGACTTATGTGTCGATTGTAAATTGTTTCATGGTGCCACTGGGGTCCAGGACTCCAAATGTTGGACCTTGGCTGCCAACAGCCAACTTGCATGAAAACTGAAAGGTTCAATGCTCAACAAACAACTAGCAGCCACAATCAGCCACAACTGTGGAAATAATCATCACACCTCAAAGAAAAGAAGGTAGAGGTGTGTAGAGTGACCACAAAGGTCTAGAACCTCAAGGAGAAAATGTTGGTAGGGTTATCGACCATGGGGAATCCAATGGTGATGGTGAGAAGTAGCACAGAGTGCCACAAAGTCTACAATGAAGTAAAAAGCATGAAAAGAGTGCAAAATCACCAAAAGCAACATTTAGTCCTCCCATCATCTCATTCTCCTTTCCCAGCATGAACAATCAGATGCTGAGAAGAAGGTAGATCTCTTTTCTTGGTTTACACTTCCGCCAGTTGGGCTTTCCCAACACAATCATACAAAGACCCTATCGTCCACTTGGCTGGATATGAAATTCTTCAATGGGACCATTTCTCTCTGCAATCAGAGGAGTGTCAAGTCTTTTGGTATTTCCTGCTGCACCAAACTGGAGAGTGCACAGGAGTAGAGGGGATACAAAATCTCTACCATTCAAACATGGAACAGAAACTTTGATCCTGAGATATGTCAATGGTACAAATTAGCCAATTCTTCCTTCACTGTGCTGAACTTTGCAGGTCCACATTGACATGCACAACAAAAGAAAAATAGATGTTATGCTAAACATAAATGAGCTAAGAGAATTACATCCCCAATGACTTTGCGAAGATAGCACAAGATGCATTGCCTTGTTGTCATCCTGAGATATCAATTGGTTCACAGGTATATCTTGTTTTACTCCTTCTGGCTGTTGTCGGGATGTCACTCAGGACACCATGTAGATTGTGCTAGACATCATCAAGTGCTGCCAGTATACTATTTTATGGTGCATAAACAATTGCATACCTTGGCACGTCCCTGTGCCCTTGCCTGCTGATGGTAAAAGGTAATTACAACAGGATTTGACAGAGTGTGGTACGACAAACGAGAAGGGACCAAAAAGATATGAACATTGATTTGGTGATAATCGATACACAATGTCGAGCAGTACAACAAAATGAATGTAACTCTAGGCAGTCCGAGGACAACTACAACTGATCTGCACGTCGGATCAGCCTGAAAATTGGTCGATGGGGGGTAATGAGGACGAGGAATCGAATGGTGATGTTGATACAGCATCAATGTGAGGCGATCTTGAGCAATAAGGACTTAGAGCTCAAGGCTCATAACCTGATAAGCGAATGAAGCTTCTGGGAGTGGGATAACCACTAAATACACTGGAGTCCGCTGTGGGTAACCAAGGGAAACAGAACAGAGGACTCCGAGGATTATGTCGAGTGGCTGTCAATAGCAGCCACAATCAGCCACAACTGTGGGAATAATCATACATATCATGGGTAGTGTTAGCACCAAGTGACAGAGTGAGACTAATTTGTCACGCGTCCCACTGTCTTGTCGACAAACCTTGACATTTCTGTCACCAACTTACTAGTCACTGGGGGTGTACACCATATGCATTAGCCAGGCATAATGCTGTGTTATTCCAAATCATGGGTAACAAGGAAGATAGTGTTGTCATGCACAATGTCGGTGTCTTAGAGGCTGGAGCATAGCAAAAGCAATGCACTATGGATTCCATTCCAAGTCTTTTCTGAACCCATCATCCAACATCATCACATCTCCGTGGTCGGTATTTGGATTGAAGGTGATGACAGACATCGGTGAGATTTATGAAAATGTTTTGCAACAGAGTTGAACATGCTGCTCAGGGATTCCTTGTATTGATGTCATTTTTGTTTTTGTTTTGCCCTTCTCTTGTAGTGTTCAGGAAAAGCTTGAACACTGATAATATCTCGTGATTGTTGACACAGTTGGCCTGGACTTGATAGTAGAAATCCCTGAGGGCGCAGATTGCAGTGACAAATCGAGCAAGTGCAGGACTCCACCGTTGAACATCACAGTGGTTGTCAATGATACTCTACTCGTTGAAAGGCATTGAATAGTAGTTAGTTCTGCACCTCTCAAGTTCAATATTAACACATACTCATTGCAATCCGATAAACATCTGCTTGATCTGTCACGCTGTAATACTGATCAGAGTTGCTTTGCCAAATGGACATGATAAGCGAATGAAGCTTCTGGGAGTGGGATAACCACTAAATAGCGACAATGAAGTAAAAAGCATGAAAAGAGTGCGAAATCACCAAAAGGAACACTTTAATGTGGAGTTGAGTTGCTGTGAGGTTCTACTCCACATACTATGGACAATGCAACAGAGTTGTTGTCGTGGCATCGTGCATGATGCAATTGTCACAGCATGGCCCGGGGACTTGAAGCTGTTGCTTGAATAATTCTGGGGCACGCATGGTTGGCGAGCAAGTGGAGAGAAACAGCCCTCTCCAGCTTCCTCTGGAGCAAGGCGAGGTGTTTTACCAATCATCTCCTGCAGGTTGACTCTCTTTTGGCCTCTTGCCACATTTGTGGTCTCCTCCAAGGTGTTGAGAAGCTCCTCGCCGCAGAATTTCTGTTTCTCAATCCTATGTGGAGGTGATGCATTAGAGAGTGGCATCAGTCAACAAGTTGAATGTTCAAAGACAGAGAGTCTCTCATTTCTAGGCCTACAGATCGATCTGTCTCAATGGGCAGATCCACTTCGCTCTCTCATTCTGTCTCATCTAGTGAATACTGAAGTTTGAATTTTGAATCAGTCTCGAACCGCCAACTGCTGGTACCATTCACTTTAACATAGGACGATTTGTGACTCGCTGCCAGCCTCAGTGCAAGGTTTTCCATGAATACCCAATCTTTCTTCCTGTTCCGTCTATTTCTGCTCTTTGGACTCTCTCGTGTTTCAATCATCATCACCAGTATGCAACGTAACTTGGATATGCATGCCGATGAAGTCCATGTCTTGACATCAAGGTCATTGAAGACTTTACTGCCAAAGATGTCGCAAAACTTCTGCTTAAACTTGATGAAGAATATCCAAAAATTCACACAAAATATGTTGAAGACAACAAGAGGAGCATTCCTGGAATCCTTGAGAAAGGACATAGGAAGAGTTGGAATCAGTAGAGTCTATCATAAACCATAACTGGTAGGACTGCCTATCCTCCTTCCAACTGGTAATATATCATAGATCAAGAGTGTATTGACTAAGACCATCATGCATGGCTGGTGGAAGCATGCCATGGACTTCGCTTCGAGTGTGTCTCTTGTTGCAAAGGAGTCATTCATGAGACACTTGTCCAACTAGCAGCTACAATGGTCATCGGGAATAATCATCACAACTCGAAAGAGGCAGTGTAGAGTGACCACAAAGGTCTGAAACATTGAGAGATGTAGGATAGGATTATTGACTTCTAATCATCACCAATATATATCTTCTTAAAGACCTTTATGGATGCACTAAACTTCTATTTTCAAGTTGTGATTCCTTTTCCCACTCTGTGGTTGCTATCATCTATTCCCTCCATACCACGGCATACATTTTACTCTGTTCACAGCCATGGCGGCGTTATGTTCTGCCTTTTTCCATTGCTGACACTGAATTATGGATTCAGTTATTCAACCGCTCTGGTGTCATCAATGAGAATCTCCCCCTGTTAAATTTCACAGCAACATCGTAAAGACCTGCTATATCATGCGAGCCTTTGCTCATGCTGACGACACTGTTCTCAGTTTCGATCCAACTGTAGAAATCATCTGTTTACCCCTCCAACAACCATCTTATCCATCTATCTGATGGGACAGTTCAATTAGATGATACCACCTACTTCATGATAAGCGAATGAAGCTTCTGGGAGTGGGATAACCACTAAATAGCGACTTTAGGATCAAACTGGAGTCCACTGTGAGTAACCAGGAATGATATTGAATGAACAACAATGAGCTATTGACCTGGAGTCCACTGTGAGTGACCAAGGGAAACAGAACAGAGGGCTCCGAGGTTTATGTCTAGTGGCTGTAAATACTGGCAAACAACTGGCAGCCAAAATCAGCCACAACTGCGGGAATAATCATCACAACTCGAAGAAAAGAAAGTAGAGGTGTGTAGAATGACCACAAAGGTCTAGAACCTCGAGGAGAAAATGTTGATAGGGTTATCAACCATGGGGAATCCAATGGTGATGGTTAGAAGTAGCACAGAGCGCTACAAAGTCTACAATGAGATAAAAGATGAAAAGAGTGTGACATCACCATTTTAAAGTAACACACACGTCCTTTAAAGACATATAGGACATGCTCTATATTGCTTGAGACACCTGAGTGCAACGTAGTCTTGATGGATGATGGAGCACATTGGAACAAAGGGACATGACACAAATCTTGGGGAAGCGTGCCTCATGTCATTTAAGTTGGGCAAAGAAAAATCTGCTAATGTCGAGTTCTTGTCTATCGATTGTTACCAGGGGAGTGACAACATTAACACTGGGGTGAGATGACTTGTTTATGGAAAGCATGACTGTCCCACAGGCATGCTCATTTCAGTGATCTAGAGAGCTTCTTTTATGGTTCATGTTTCTCAATTTGGTTATATGTGTTTGTGGGACATGAGACACCACTCTGTTGAATTGCTTGAGGCTCTCAATAGATATAAAATGATCAAGAAAGTAAATATTTCAAATTGCCAGTACCTGTGTTGTACAAACAAAACAAGAAGTATACAATGTATGAGACATAGTATATACATAAGTACTAGTGTTTCAGTTGTCGTCATGGTCTCCATCTTCATCAGAAAACCTATCAACTATTGCATCAGGACTGACCTTGATCATTTCAATAGGTGCCTTGTCATCAGCATCCATTTCATCAAGTCTTTGAAAATGAGTATCATCACAGTGTATGATGTGAACATAATGTTATTAACAGTAAGAAGGATATGAGTATATAGTCATACCCATTCTGGCCCTAGGCTGCCAACACTCCCCATGTAGTAGTTCAGAGTCTTCACGGAATGGTAGATCTGCTTGGTCATCCAGCACCATAGCACATCATCTTTAATGAGTAGCTGTGAATGGAGAGTGGATTAGGATGTAAAGTTCTGGAATTGGCCCAGAACATCGAGATAGGTGTCCTATATTGATGTTCAAATAATAGATGTGTGGGCCAGCATGTGGGTTTATGTATCCTCAGAAGGCAGTTGGTGCATTGTACCTCTTTTGTATCTACAAAAGCTTTGGAAATACTTTCTTGATCATATCTGCCTTTTTATATCTATCAAGCCTACAAGCAATTCAATGGAGTAGTGTCTCATGTCCCTCAAACACATATAACCACATTAAGAAACACAAACCATAAAAGAAGCACTCCAGATCACCAAAATGAGCATGCATGCTTTCCATACTTGTTAGATTGCAGAATTATAGTACAGTTACAGTGATTACTAGGAATCAAAGTCCAGTTGATAATGTTTGGGTTAAGTAACAATCCATGACTGAATGTTTGTTAGATAGTCTCCAAGTCGACGATCTGAATTCATCCTGATTTTCCTGATTTGTTCGTCTGACTCACAGCTTCATCCTCACTGAGTCATCGCTTACTATAACATGTAGCCTTCCACAGCTTCTGACTCATTTCCTACTGTGGATGACCCACCCCTTCCATGTGATTCTATTACCTTCCATCCTCATAGTACTTAAGAACTGTTTCGTCATTTTGTATCACCTTAAGCTAGAGCTATTTGGAACATCACTCAGAAGTTCTAAGCATCCTTTGAGTCCATCATCCCTTTGTTCCTCAATCCTTCTGCCCTCTCAGGTGTGAACCATCTTCTGAGTCTCGCCATTATGCTTGCTCAACTACTCTGTCATAGTAAACATTAATGCAAGTGTGAACATTCTACCATAGTATGGACACATGATTGGCTATTTAGAATAGTGATTGAACCATTTTGCAAGCTATAATATCACTTTTATGATATGTTTTGGAAATCTTCGAAATCTCTGCAGATTTAAATCATTCAACACATCTCCAGATTAAATTCCACAATTAGTGTAAATTCATGGGAGGTGTGTTTCATGCATGCCAAAAGGGCACAACCATTGTCCTAATGATATATCCATTGCCACATATTATATATATATATATGTGAAAATATTGAACATATGTTGTAGGATGATGGAGATGGGTCTAGAGTAAATTGTAAACTGTTGGAAATATCCAAACATACAGTCCCCACATGCCTACAACTTGTCCATTCAACAGAACAAGTTTCAAATCCTATAGAATTGAAATTGTATAGAACTTTACATTGACATATGCAACTCCTGAGCTTATGGCATCTCATAAGGCTATATGAAGTCTGTTTGGAGACAATTTTTATAAAGAGATAACCTCAAGGGATCAAAAATGCGAACAGGTTTTCGATATTTTTAATATATCTCATATATATACTTAGCAATTATGATATATGGCCAAATGAAGCGCTCAAATGATGAATTATGCAATATATATGTTATATCAACAATTATATGCTAAGTTACTAGAGGGGAAAGCAAGAGAATCAAGCAAATAGTACATTCAGGGGGTTATGACTGCTTTAGATAAAGCCCTGGATGATGTCACCACTGTAAGGGGTGCTTATGTAATCATCTTCGCAGATTCTGACAGCTGATGCCCTCATTACATCTTCTACATCATTGAAAGGATGTCAAGTGTAAAATTTCAGGCACAAACCCCTGACAGATGTCACTACTCTTAGGGGTGTTTATGTAATCAGATTTGTAGATTCTGACAGCTTATGTAATATAAGTACACATGGCAAATGTCCCTATTAAGACAGGGGTTGCAATCAAAGGTGTGAAAATCTACTCCAAAAAAAGAAATTGTTTTTGTGATTCTAATGGTGCAACAATCTTGATAAGAATCTATCTGATCTAATCTGGTTGAGATATGATCAAAATGGTCGCCAAACATATATAAGCATTCTGATTGATCAATATCAGCCAATGACAATTGCTGCCTTAGCTAAGCACTTAAAGGGATGCCCTTTTCAAGACAGTCCCAACAAGGAAACTCCATTATTCCTTTTTGGTATTATCAATATCTTATCTATATTAATCAAATTGATTAGATTAAATTTCAAGTGATGAGATTAGATTAAATGCACTATGACATCTTGGAAAATCTGTCGCACTCCATGTGTGGTGAGGAAGTCCCAGAGAGAGGTAGAGGGAGTCCCACTTGAGTACTTGGGGAAGTTCCACTGAGAGTCAAGGGAGTCTCCATTGAAGGAGACATGGGTGTTAAGGAAGTCCCACTATAGTCAAGGGAGTTCCACTTGAGTGCTAAGGGAGTACCATTGTGAGTAGTGGGAAGTCCACTTGAGTACTGAGGGACTCCCACTAGTAGTGAAGGGAGTCCCACTTGAGTACTGAGGGAGTCCCACTTGAGTGCTAAGGGAGTCCTATTGAGAGTGGAGAGAGTTCCACATGGATGTTAAGGGAGTTCCACTTGTATGCTATGGGAGTCCCATAATCCATTTGAGTGCTAAGGGTATTCCATTTTTATGCTATACTAGCACTCCACTAGTAAACAATTCCTACATAGCTGGGTGCAAGTATTCTCCTTCATATAATAAAATTCATTGAGATTAGAGTTCCATTGATGATATGATTGATTATAACATTTCTACTCACTTGATAATCTACATTGATCATTATATGTTCCATTGTGTATTGTTTGATTTATGGCTGAAAATTTCATACTCCAATTTCTCTGACAGTTGAATTAGAATGTTTATGGGCATATTGAAATATTTCCAAAGAAGTTCCCATTAATGTTGTGGCACTCCCACTTTTGAGGGACTCCCTCACTTTTGGTCATGTTGACATAATGCATCCAAACATTCCAAAAATGGTTTTCAGACACTTTTAATTTGTGGGAGTTCCACAAATTTGGTCATGCTGACATAATTCATCCCAACATTCCAAAAATGGTTTTCAGACAAACTGAGGATTGGCTATGTTGGTCTGTCATCTCATGATTCATTGAAGTTAGCTGAGCCTACTGTTAATTTATGGGGCATATTAAATCAGTGAGAGCACAACTGTATCAGGCATGTCGTGTCACATGTGTTATTGCACCACTGCCACTTCTGTGTCATATGTGATTGATGAACATGTGAAGTGGCTTGTTTGCTCTGTATGGGAATCAGTGTTCTTGAAAATGTTTGTTAGTGGACCAGAACACCGAAGAACTCCTCAAAGCAGTCTTGAAGCCTTTTTACAAGAGACCTGAAAGAATCGGATGATGTTACAGACATGAAGCGAAAGACAAACATCCTCAATGCTGCCTATGATGTTCGATGATCGGAATTTAAGAGAGAGATAACCAACCCAGAGTCACAGCTGGTTGAAGTGTGAGGCAAGCTGAAGTGAGGCAAAGATCGGTATGCTTGTATCTGGTGTAGCTTGGTAGGCAATGGTGGGACCAAATGCATCACTGGCAAGAAGTGCCATGGTGCACATCATGGTTGAGATTGCCAAGAACACACACCCACCCCTTGCAGCACATACCAGTGTTACTTTTTGTGATTTCATACTCTTTTCATGCTTTTTACTTCATTGTAGACTTTGTAGCACTTCTAACCATTACCATTGGATTCCCCATGGTTTATCAGATAACCTTATCAACATTTCTTCTCGAGGTTCTAGACCCTTGTGGTCGCCCTACATACCTCTATCTTCTTTTCTTCGAGTTGTGATTACTTTTCCTACAGTTGTAGCTGATTGTGGCTGCCAGTTGTTTTCCAATATTTACAGCCCCTAGACATAAGCCTCAGAGTCCTCTGTTCTGTTTTCCTTGGTTACTCACAGTGGACTCCAGGTCAGTAGCTCATTGTTGTTCATTTGATATCATTCTTGGTTACTCACAGTGGACTTCAGTGTGATCCTAGAGTCGCTATTTAGTAGTTATCCCACCCACAAGCTTTCTTTGCTTATCATGAAGATGATGTATTTCTTCCCATTCATGCCTCTAAATGGGATGTCCTCATTGTGGCACGTGATAAGATCCACGTCATCTCTATTCCATACAGCATGGGAGATGCATATTTCTGTTCCCTACTAGTGAGAAGTGTGAACGCAGAGGATAAGCCTCAATTTCGACTGTGTTATACATGGCTTCCACCATTTTGACAGTGATCTCCTGATGTGGAATAGTCAAGCACTAGTAAAAGCTCTGAAGTTCTAGGAAAGAGCACAGTGCTATTGCCATTTCGCCATTGCCAACCACAAGCCTTGGTCTAGAACATCAAGGAGAAAAGTTTGATAAGATTATTGACCATGGAAAATCCAATGGTGATGGTTAGAAGTAGTGTAGCATGTTACAAAGTAAAAACCCTTTCGGTAAGGCTCCAGGAGTTGTTGGAGAGAGACTGATGGCCAGAATCCAACAAACTCCAACCACTTGCTATCATTGAAATTGAGCTGTAGTTGCTCAACAAGAACAGCTCTTCAATGACATTCTTGCTATCAACTTTGCATTTTGCAATCAGGTCCATAATAAGCTTGACTGCAATAAGTCTGGCTTCAATAACAGTGTGACATGTGGGGTATAGACATGGAATGATACACCCAGTCTGAGCTGC
The DNA here is from genome assembly GCA_038091135.1 of Leccinum fibrillosum. Lineage (NCBI taxonomy): Eukaryota > Fungi > Basidiomycota > Agaricomycetes > Boletales > Boletaceae > Leccinum > Leccinum fibrillosum. The sequence continues at coordinate 19,448 of JBBPNI010000248.1, read as the reverse complement.
AACTTGCATGAGACGCCGAACACTAGCAATGGTTTCTTCATTGGTAGGGCCCCCTCTGTTCTCAAGATAGTCATCATAGATCTTGTTGACCAATACTGTCCAGATGCAGTTACAGCAAAAAGCATGACCACAATCTGACAATCTATTTAAAATACATGGATAAGTCAAGAAACAGATAATAAGATAGTAAGTTAGGGGTCCCTATGTGAATGGACAACAAAACATTCCTATAAAAATTCTGCAGTAGAGATGAGTGCTGACAACATTGATTATTATCTGTCAATATACATTGTATACCTCACATAACACATAACTCATCATAGAGATCAATCAATTATTCTATATAAAGTGACATGTGATCTGAAAATAGTCAATCTCTATCGAAACAGTAGTATATTATTCACTACACTACTATCACTGTTTCAGGGGCAAACAATTTTTGGACCACATCATTGACAATACTTGTTGTCAATTTGTCAAAAAGCTATTCATTTGTGAATGTCTACATATACATGATCCAAATGTCCATACTCATGTTTGGTATGTTAGTGCACATGTCTTCCACCATTAACAACACAAGTGTGGAATATTGGGTATTGCCCTGCAATCCATGGTGTGTCCTCACTAATTCCCACCCCTTTATTTGATTGAGCTGTGATTTTTTCCTAATCAAGAGAGGTTAATAATGTCTTAATTCCAAAGGCCATTGCTGCTGAATCAATTATTTACTCATTTTTAGTTTTGGTCCAGGAAACTGGACATACACTGTGACAGTGTACATGTTATAGAAGTACTCAGGATCAAACACTTCATGACTTGTTAATGGACAAGGTCAGTCTTACCCTTTTCATTTATAGTTCTGCAGCATCAAGTATAATTACTTACACAAAGTGACAAAGTGTGCACCCTCTGTGTAGAACTGAGCTGATGAAAAGGAATCAAGCAGATCATGGAAATATGCAGGGAATTGTATGTCCTGTCACTGTATCTGCACAAGAAACAATTTGGCTAGTTCAATGCATCTATTGATTGTTGTGGTGAGTATTGGAACCTTTCATCTACTTGACGTGAACCCAAACTGGTCACACAAGTATACAGGAAGATTACAAATTGTTGCTCAACCAAAATTCCATGTCCCAATTGCTTGAATAAGTGATCTGGAAGTCAAGCAAGAGATTTGTGAAACCTTTCATCTACACAAGTATACAGGAAGATCACAAATTGTTGCTCAACCAAAATTCCATGTCCCAATTGCTTGAATAAGTGATCTGGAAGTCAAGCAAGAGATTTGTGAAAAATAAGTTAAAAAAAAAACATTGGCATTATTTTTGCCAGTATACTACAGACTCATACTTTTGTTTGGTTAATCAGTGGTCAGATCTAACTGGTGTAATTGTTGTACTGTGTTCTTGTGCATTTTTAACTCTGATGTTGTCTTCCAATTTATTTTGTTTGGTCTTTTGATATTTGTCACATCCTTGGATATATTACATCTTTTGGAGTGAAATGCCAATGGTAGTATTTCATAATCAGATCTCTGGTTTGTTGACCTCCAGGATATAACCTTAGCTGCTCAAGTCCAGATTCTGATAAGCAAAGAAAGCTTGTGGGGTGGGATAACCACTAAATAGCAACTCTAGGATCACACTAGAGTCCACTGTGAGTAACCAAGGGAAACAGAACAAGGGAATCCAATGGTAATGGTTAGAAGTAGCACAGAGTGCTATAAAGTCTATAATAAAGTAAAAAGGATGAAAAGAGAGCAAAATCATCAAAAGTACCAGTGAGTTGCATTCTGTTTGATGCGAACTTGTTCAAAGTCCACAATTGGGTGAGACCTGACAAAGATTAGAATTGATGTAGGAACTCAATACCTAGAATGACTGTCAGGAGCAGCAGGCTCAAAGTACTTTTTACATCCAATCTTAAAATGATCATTATATCTCAATTGTTTGTGAACCAATATCTACATAAGAAAACTACAGGCAAAATAGGAGGAATAAATGTAATTTTTCAACCACTCAAATGGTGAGTGAACAACCATAAATTCAACCAAAAAATAGTTTGCTTTGAGTTCAGTTCAGTTTTGTCCATATTAGGAAATTGTTAAGACCAGTTAGGGTCTGGTCTTTGCAAAAAAAAAAGGCAGAAAACTGAACTGGACTGGACTGGAAGTTGTTTGATGTACCAGTGCAGTTGAAGTTGTGTTGGATATCCTTGTTGTGCCAGCTTATTCTGATTTTAGCTGCATTAATATGTAGTATTTCACATATTGGATCCATGCCACAGAGGCTTCAAGTATGCTATCATTTGTTGACTAGATGATAAAGTAGGAATAAATATCTTGTAGAGATTCAATGTTCCAAGCAGGACCAAGATTGAGAGGTGAGGAAAGAAGATTCTTAGAAGGTGTATTCAATTTCTTTATTGCATGGTTCTCAGAAACCTAGAAGCTCATTTGAGTTTTGTACTGATCTTGTGGTAGCTTTTTGACAGAGCTGATTTTGGCATATGTGTTTTCCTTTATTATATTTCTTCATCTCATTACTCTGGCTTAGGTCATTTCAAACATTATGTTTCTGGTCAAAGATGCCTTGCCTGATGATGGAGTTTGGAGTCCTACTACTACTACTAGTTTCTGATTGGCCAAAAGTATAAGCAACATATCCCAAACATCTGAGATTTGGGTTACACTGCAAACCTTTAAGGAAATCCTGTGGTATAAAGGATGATGATAAGCATTTTGAGTATTCCTTGCATAGTATCCATTTTCCCAGAGTGAAGGATAAGAGGAAGTACAAGGCATTTCAGTATTGCTCTTGAACATTTTGCTTGTCTAAAATTGTGGAAGGCAGCAAGGGCGGAGGGTAGTTGGGCTTGAGAGGATACGATACCAGCATTTTCCAATGCCAAATATTTGTGACATGTAATGCAAGTGTAACACCTTTGGCTTGCCTGGGACCACTCCACAAGGTGGTACCGGATGCCATGGTAGGGAACAAGAAGCTGGGTATATAGAGGGTAGCCAGCATCAGCGATTACATCATCATAAATGTGTATGTCTATTCCTGATCCTTTCCAGCTGGTGAGTATATAGGTGAACTTGAGGTTGAAATCACAGATAAACAGCAGGTTCTGTAAAAGAAAGCCTTTGTGGTTGCGATAACCATCCCGCAAGTGTGCTGGGCATGAAATGGAGATATTGGATCCGTCGATCACTCCAATCACATTGCAGAAATAAGGGAAGAACTTGCTGTTCACATGAATCTTCTGAGAAATAGTTTGCCTAGTTGTAAGTGTAGAATAGTGCATTATAAAGGACATAGAGTATCTTCTTGAAGTATTCATAGAATATATGAGAAAATGAGCACAAGACTGGTGTAATGATGGCTCACCAGGTAATTGTATCATTAGACTGTTGGAAACATTCTCTGACATGGACCATTGTAAGGCTGGTTATGCAGGTATATAGGACAATGGCTACTTGCTCCTCAAGGATGACAGAGCTAGAAAATGATATGACCTAACAAGTTTGAGTTAATTTATTACCTCTCTAAGGGTAGCAGCACCCCTTTCAGGCTGCTTTCTGGGCTAAACAAGTATCAACATTGAAAATTGCTGTGTCATAGCAACCAAGAGACCAGGTTTGTGTAGGCAAAATATTGGTGTTGCCACAATTTTTGTTTCATAACTTCCACACCTTCCCTGCCTTGCACACATTGTCAACCTCACTATTACCGCCTTTATGAGTGTCGTCACCCAAATCATCCATGTGGAGACTACTGCCATCTGGGAATTTGACCCCACATTGGTTGCAAACCAAGTTCTTGGAGGTTCTCTCAACGTTGTCACTTCAGGCGACCTGGGCCAGGTGGCTCTTAGAATAGTGGCTAAGAGCCACATTTTATATAGGGAGTCCCAGGGACTCTATATATTTTTTGCCAAAACCATTTTTAGGATGTTTGGATGCATTATGTCAGCGGTGACCAAACAATGGGAGTCCCTCAAGGGAGTCCCACAACCATCATGGGATTCCCACACAATTGATTTTGTAGTAAATTTCAATTGCCACAACGTGAAAGGGATGATATCCAGGGCACTGCAACAGCCTGAGTAGAGCTGCTAAGCAGCTTAGCAGGTCAATTCAAGACATTCTAAGCAGAAGCCTCCGTGTGAGTTCTAGAGTTCAACCTCTGGCATAACTTGAAAACATGAAAGAATATCTTGATGGTTGTAGTTGCAGCCTGTAGGTCCACTGACTCATCATCATGAATGAATCAATTATGCCTGCTGCTAACTGGAGTATTACAGGATGGGCTGGACTTTGTGCATGGTGGACAAGCTCCAGGCTGGCAGGTTAAGTACCTGTTTATCAACTAAGTAACACACTGGCACTTCTCTGACAACAAAGGGAAACTAGCACTCTACCTTGTCTACTGTCACAACTACCACTGTGTTCTAGCTCCTGGATATCATGTTAGCAAATGATTTTCTTCCTCACTTCTGAGTTTGAGTAGAGGTTTTTCTTTCGCAGGGACCAGTCTTCATCAGATTGTTGAAGTGAATCAATACTTGTACATGTTTCAATGGTATACCTCCTCTCATGTTCAATAAGGCATGGCCCATCTCCAAGGATAATGGTGCGTACTCCAATGGCATCGCAAACTTCACACTGTGCTTGGGTCTATGAGCTTGACACCGACAACACATTGCAGCAGAGAACAAAGTATTACTTTTGGTGATTTTGCACTCTTTTCATCCTTTTCACTTCTTTGTAGACTTTGTAGCACTCTCCGCTACTTTTAACCATTACACAAAGGTAAGTTGATGGCTGGAATCCTCACCAATTTTTAACTGATTATTTTCAGGCTGTATTGAACTCCATAAGTACTCAGCTTTGATCCCAGCCTAGATCTGGGGAAGCTTTTCCACTATAAGTTGGAATTGGCCACCCCATCCTAAAACTGAAGAAGTGTGGATATTAATCAAGGTATATAATGATATCATTTTTTGTTCTTTTTATATAGGTCTGGCCCAAATTGCACGTGGGAAGATAGTTCCCAGGAAGCTCTTGAATACAAACACCCCTGATCTGCAAACAATAGATTTGTTAGATATTGCCGTACAAGTAGTCAAAAGGGGAGTGACAGATTACTGGAGGACTATCACATTAGTCAACTGAGGGACCAATTGCCAAAGGATGAGGAAACCTCATAGTGTTACAACTTGTCCCTTAGCCCCTATCTTTTTCCTTCCTCTAGTCTCTCCTCTTCTCTCAAGTCTCTCATCTCTCAACATCTCTTGTCTCTTTCTTGCCTCTTGCCTCTTGTCTCTTTCTTGCCTCTTGTCTCTTTCTCGCCTCTTGTTTCTTTCTCACCTCTTGTCTCTTTCTCGCCTCTTGTCTCTTTCTTGCCTCTTGTCTCTTTCTTGTCTCTTTCTTGTCTCTCATCTCTCTTATCTTTGATTGCCTCTTATCTCTTATCCTTGTTTATCCAGAAACCTAGTGCTCCACAGCCTTCTTACTCATCCTTCTTACTGCGGATATCAAACATCTTCTCATCTTCTCATCTTCTCATCACTCCACATATATTCTTATCATTCACTCATAGAATTCCCTCACTCTACACTAGTTCCTAGTGTCTTCTGTAGTTCCCACGATCCTCATCTTGGTGTAGACTACCTACAGTATCACTTGCTAGCCTCATCTTTGCCATGCAATAGACTTTCCTCTTCCTTTCCTTAAACCCTCATGCACCCTTAAACTGGGAGTCCTTTGTCCACCAGTCTACCTGGAGTCCTCACCTCTGTCCGACCTCTGGCCTTATACACCACCTCTTTGCCTTGGTATAGGTTAGTGGGTTTGAGTAGGTCTATAGCTGACCTTACCCAAGGCCAGTCGTAATACACAGGAGTTTTGAATGCTCTTACAAAATCATTGGTGAATGTCATTGATAATCTAGAAGTACTCTGCAGTTTATAAAATGTGGAAATAGTGCTTTATTAGTTATTTGAACAGAATCAAGGCTTGAAGTTATCAGAGCCCTTGACTGATATTTGCTTTGAACTTACAACTGGATTGGTGCACTTATCTCTTTATGATGATAAATTCATTGGAGTCAGATGTTACTTTTGGTGATTTTGCACTCTTTTTGTGCTTTTTACTTCATTGTAGACTTTGTAGTGCTCTCTATGCTACTTCTAACCATTACCATTGGATTCTTCATGGTCGAACATTTTCTTCTTGAGGTTCTAGACCCTTGTGGTCACCCTACACACCTCTATCTTCTTTTCTTCAAGTTGTGATTACCATTACTTTTCCCACAGTTATGGCTGAATGTGGCTGATTGTGGCTGCCAGTTGTTTTCCAGTATTTACAGCCACTAGACATAAGTCTCAGAGTCCTCTGTTCTGTTTCCCTTGGTTACTCACAGTAGACTCCAGTGTGATCCTAGAGTCACTGTTTAGTTGTTATCCCATCCCACAAGCTTTCTTTGCTTATCAATAATAACATGGGATTTTCAATTCTATACCTCAGTCTTGCTCTAATTCTACTCTACAATGTTACCAATGGACTATTGAGCTCACTTTTGCAAGCTTGTTTTCATATTTTTCTATTTCAAGTTCAACTACTATATATGACACAACCAGATTCATTTTATATGACCTGCTGTTCATCAAGTTGTTCTATGCATAGTGGACTATGGAGCACATGACAGGTAACCTCAGGCAAGAACTTAGACAGCCTGTACATCCATAATCTTGCCCAGGAGAAATTCAGAGATGTCAAGTCAATGCTTTGCTATCTGCATTTCAGAACTCATCTCTGCAAAACAACCTACTAGCAAGCTCCATCTGAGAATGTTAGAGATGGCTATGTGTTACTTTATAAGCATGCAAAATATGCTACCATTCCCAAACCCCATATTGCTCCTTGTGTTTACTCCTGGACAGGACCTATGATAGTAACTCAGATTATTTGTTGGCACACTTATGTATTCACTCTCAGGTAAATAGCAACTAAGTAGCATTTATGGCAGTTTGAATTCTTGAAAGCACACTTGAAGCCTGTCCATTGACTTAGATTGGATGGAAAACAAGATGCAGTGCTTCTTTCCAGAAATAATCAACAAATAAAGCTCAAGAATAGTCTTATTAGTCATTGTTTGAGAAATATCTTTGCATAAGGTGATGGATTAGTTTCTATCACACTGCACCAATTGTTTGCTGCAGCTTGTTGTAAACCTCTCACAAACAGAGCTATAAATAATAAGGTAGGTTTAGAGCCTGCAGAATAGAAATATATGTGAAGTAAAGAAATGGATGGATAGATTGTGATTCAAGTCATGAGTGGATTCCGGAGTGGATTCAGGAATTTCTGCCTGACTTTGAAAAACCTGAGCTTGATGAGATTGTTCGTTACCAGTAATTGCTGCTATTGTGGCCAGAATGTGTTACTTTTGGTGATTTTGCACTCTTTTCATCCATTTCCTAGTCTCACTTTAGTCACCTACTTTTTAGGTCCTCTTAAATTCTTCAGATTTGGTAGGTGGGAGCATATGGCCTATTGGGGAATCAAGGATTGGTCTCTCAAGGCCTTTGGGTATGCTTGGATTAATTCACTGTAGACTTCTGATTGGGTTTACCCACTATTTTTTTTGAGCTAGCCCTGATATCATTTGGGATTATTCCAAGGTATTCCTTGTTTTTTGTTTGTGGCTTTGCAACTGCTGCAGTAGAGCCAGATAAATAACTATTTGTACTATTGTGCTCAAAAATAGCTAAATAATTAATTGTCAGAATACAAAACCAGAATGGAAAACCAACTTTCATATGAATACATGTAACTGGCTAAATGCAATAGATAGAAAGACTAGCACTGGAAAGAAGCTGTTTCTGACTCAGACATGCTCACTTGTGTAGCATGAAACTTCCATACAGACGGGTGGTGGACCAATGATAGAGGAACTTAAGAAAAAAGAGAAGAGTGGAGCCTTCAGTACATCATTTTCCTCTCATCTTGGACTTGCATTGTTTCTCAACAAAATTGTGGAGGAGTTCCCATGGTTTCCCATCCTCCACAGGTGGTGGAGGTCAAACCCCGTTTGCAATGTTGCTTTCAGCACTGATGACCCTGAACAAGATTTTACAGGAAATGCTGCTCCGTTATTTTCATATGTGTCCTGACTTCCTAATAACAGGTGGCAGTTCCAAGTTAATGTTGTCCACATCAGATTAGGCACCTCATCTTGAGGCTACTGCCAGTGCTTCAACAAGTTCTGGCCTTGGCTTCTTTAGCAATGAGCATGATTAGTAGAGGAGTCCAAGTAGATGGCATATGACTATGTCTTGTGGGATGCCAGTAGAACTATATGGACTTGGATTTGCCCAACTTTGGTGATCTTTCCTTTTTTCCACTCACAGTGATCATCCTGGCCTCTCGTTTACTAGTCATTTACAGGTCACGTTGATCCTTTTGCCCTCTTGTTCACCAGTCACATAGTATAGACTTCTCTGCCACTAACTTCTCCTTACATGTGTATAAAGTCAAACTTTGGCACACTCTAATTTACTCAATTGGAAACATGCCTGTTGTACCGTGAAACACATATAATTACACATGCCAATGCACGCATATTCAGAGTGAAGTGCTGAAGTGCCAAGTCAGAGAACTAGCTGGTGAGAGATAAGAAGTTGGGCTGCAATAGGTAAGCTGAAAAAAGCACTTGAAGTGGATGCAGCATGAAGAAAAAAATGAAGAAATGGAAAGTTCAATAGTACCAATCCTATGATGGTGCTTTAATGAAAAATTTATATGAATCATCAGACGAGACTTTCAGGTGCAACCTTGTCTAGTGACTTCAAAGCCATTCTACACATTACAATTTGAGGAGGTGGTAATCATGGTATTGTGGGTAATGGTTTCAGGAAATGTTCCAGCATGAGTGATGGGCTGCCAGGGTTGATCACATGCATGCAGAGATGGACAAAGACTATTTTTCATGCACTCAGTATCAAGTGAGTAGATGAGAATATGGAATTTCTCAGGAATCCGAATAAAACTTTACATCAGGTCCTGGTGCCATCAACATGCTCTAAAGTTCTCAGCCTTGTTCTAGTTTTCTCTAAGCCAAGCAACAGTTGCAGCATCTTGAAGATATAATTATAATCTTGATCACTTCACAAAGTTTAGAGCTCATCTTAGAGGTGTACTGGCAATGCTTTTCAAGCAAGCAAGCAAAGTGCTCTCCATGGCTAGCAGAGTTTGCTACCTTGCCAAGGAAATCCTTGACTAGCAGCTCTATCTCAAGAACTAACTGGTCCAAGCACTTCAGCATCCATGGGAAAAAGCCCTAACAACAAGTAAATGGCAGTGCTGGTCAAAAACAAAAACAAGTTGTTTCCTTGAAGCTATTAGAATGGATCTGCCACTTATATCTCATATGGAACTTGCACAAACTGAAGTAGGATATCAAAAATCTTCCCAGTTCAAATTAGATCATCCATCAGATCTTTGTCAGCTGGTTTCTTCATGGTGGCTCCCCTCCACCTAGCCTTAGTGGTAAAGTCTTTGAATCCAATTTGGACCTTGGCCAATGAGATGCAAGCACAGCTCTAAAGCTCTATGAAGCATTATCTGATCCCTGAGTTCTTTTTTTCTTTTTTTTTCTCATGTATCTCCTTATATTGATGTGTGTGCACAGTAGCTGGATCAAGATCTTCAAATGGCTCATGTACTCTGTCATCTTGCACACATCATCTTGTGGTGAGGTTGGTGAGTTTGTGGCCAGTCAAATAAGTTATTCCAACTTGTACATGAAAAGATGTCAAATGACAACACAAATGTGCAGGCTAGCATTGCATGAATGCTTGATAAAAGACAAGGACATTTGGCTGCAGGAAGTAAAGGTGCAGGACATAGAGGCTGATATTTGGCTTTAGCAAGCAAAGAATGAGGCTGCTTGAAGGGCAGAGATAGAATTGCTGCAGCTACAGCTGAAGATGAGAGGGATAGACTGCTCTTATGTGCTGTTGCTTGTATTTGCCATGTTATACTCCTTATTCTTTGTATTCTAGTTGTATTCAAGTCCTGAGTACTCTATTCTTTCAAAGTGACTGTCCAGCAACTACTGCATTTTGAACCTGAGTCAAAAAACATGATCTGGCTGATCAATGATAAGTAAGGTGGATGCAATAGTGTCATAACAGATTTGTTTTTTCACGTCCTGAGTTTAAATGCACTGCCTTCATACTGTCTGCCCTACCTCGCGACGATTCACTTGTGCCTATCGTCATTGAAGATGTAACATGGGTCTACATTAAGTCAGTCATGATGTGGGTGTTTCTTCATAGAGAAGAATCTTGGTCACTTCAAATTTGAAGAAGGAAATCTATTGTCAGCACAAGGGGTAAGTCCTTGCACTGCCTATAATTCCATATGCTAATTCTTTCCATCCAAGTCGCTATTCCCTCGAATGACAATGAACAATGTCTAGAAGATGCTCAATGGATTGCCAAGTCTGCCCACCAGTGGATGCATATTCATCTGGCCATAAAGCTAGGATTAGGGAAAGCTAAAAAGAGAGCTTGAGAAGTCATTGCAATAATTGATTACAATAGAAGCAGTATGCACCTTATTGTACAATCTTAGAATATAATGCTTCTTTGGCATTTCCATGCAAGTTGCATAGAGAAATTAAAAAGCCACCAGTATATTATCTCTTGTTTTTCCAAGCATTTAGAACCAATGTGTTCTTACATAAGGCTGAATGCCACTCAAGGTGGGTCAGTGACTCATGGCTATGTTGCTGACGGATTTCACTGCAGGCAAAAAATAAATTCAGAGAGCATTTAAATAGTCGGGAGTTAGGCTCAGTTGAGTCTTCAACACCACAATTCATCCGCTCAGACTCGGAGTCTCTGACTCCAGAACCCCTCACATACCCATCTTCAGACTTCAGATCCATCTTCTAGTCTCCAACCATCCAACGGACTCACAAGTCATGATTTATTTTCATGCCACCAAAGAAGAAAGGAACCAAACTCCCGACATCCAATACAGCCAGGGTGGCAGCCCCAGTAGAGGCCCCAGCCGCCCCCCAAAACGTGGTGGTCACAAGAAGGCACTGCCGTCCATGTCCTCTATACCTATGAATCATGGCCAGGATGCACTGGATGCAGGTCAGTAATTTTGTAATGATTGTCTTAGCAGGCATCACACAAGCTATTGACACATCTTTTTAACAAATCAAATGCAGCATGAGAAGACCCTCCTGCTCTGAAAACCAAACCTATCAGAACCCTGAGATCTAAAAAGCAGGCAGTCACTGAAGAACCTTCACCTGTCGGGCTCATAGCCGGTCCTTCCAACATCACTACAGGTCAGATTTGTCACAATTACTAATGTATGAATGTATAATATATCCTCAGGCTTGAATCCAGCACCCGAGAAAGCCTTACTAGTTCATCCAGTTCCCAGAATGGAAGGCACCATACCCAAGAAGCGACAAAAAGGCAAGCCCGGGCACCCCAAGATCCTATGGCCCCAGCTAGACAGCCCAAACCTTCCCTTCCAGAACAACATGTCCAATTGGCTATAGGCCCTTCCAGCAAGCAGACCGGTCAGTAAACACTACATATCCTTCATTCTGACTTGGAGGTTTCTTATGTACGTGAAGCTCCAGAACCTACCCTCGTTCGGTTCGGTCTTTTGCCTTTTTTGGAATAGACCAGACTGAGACCACTCCTAGAATTTTTTTGATATGAAAAAAACCGGACCAAGACTAAAACAGACTGATGTTTGGTCTTTTACTGGTCCGGTTGTGGTCCAAAACCAGTCTTTTTATGGTCCAAAATTAGAACTCACCTTTAGCTTTCTACCACTATTTTGTTTATGTAAAATGGTTCACATGCAATGGAGATATGATTATTTTAAAGATTTGATGCAATATGGCTCTTTAGACAGCTTGAAAGATCAATTAGAGCACAGTCTGCAAGCAATCGGGGGGCTTAGCGGTGCCTGGACCAAATGTGGCCATAGCCCCTATCTAATTTTAGAGCCAATAATAACAATGCAGGTGAGCTATGACCAATCTCGACCTTAATGTCGATATATTGTTATAAATAGCATAACTAACTCAAAATAAATCATACAAATATGCAAAAATCAGGGTAAATACTTCAATATATGTACAAATAGAGGGCAACGTCGGTCCCCCCAAAAGACCAGTTGTGACTAGTCTTTAACCGGTCTTTTTATTTTTGAGAAATACTTTAGTACACTTCTAGGTGCAAAAATCTATTTCCAAAAAGGAAAGTCATTATTCCTTTCTGGTGTCATAACAAAAGTTGTAGCCCCTATTTATGTGATCCTAATGGTGGAACAATCTAATCAATCTGATCTAATCTGGATGAAATATGAGGAAATGGTCTGTGAAACATTGATAAAAAAAGTGGCTATGTCATGACAAAAGCATTGGTCTACCTTTCGGTACACTTGTTTGAGTACACTTGGTACACTTGGTACACTTTGTTTCATATACTTTGTCCTACACTTTTTCGCTTTTTGTTTACTTCTTTGGTACACAAGTTGGTACACTTTTTTTTGTACACTTGGTACACTTTGTGCTATACTTTTTCGCTTTTTTGTACACTTTTTTGTGTACCAAGTGTATACTTTGTGCTACACTTTTTCACTTTTTTGTACCCTTTTTTTTGGTACACTTTGTGCTACACTTTTCTGTACAATTGGTCTACAAAATATCAGATATTATCAGGAAATTTCAGGAAATATAGGTATTAATTAAGGTACACTTTCTGTACACTTTGTCCTACAGTTTGTATCAGATATTATCAGGAAATATAGGTATTAAGTAAGGTACACTTTTCCTGTACACTTTGTCCCACACTTTTAATCAGATATTATCAGATATTATCAAGAAATGTCAGGACATATAGGTATTAACTAAACATGTACAAGATTACTCATAATGTTTGGTGGGTGGTTTTTCCTGATAGGAAAGATGGAACTTGGACATGCAAGCAATGTTTGTGAGTCACTGCTTTATGATTGCTCATGTGTTTTCTCACAGCCACAAAGTCACAAATCACCCTAATGTGGAGTTACTGCAGTGGAAGTCAAACACCTCTACTGGCATTATCTGAGAACACATGAGATATCACCAGAAGAGCTATGATCAATGGTGCCAAAAGAACAAACAGCCTGATAGGACAAAGCAAGGTAAACAGGAGACGAAGGTGAAATAAGAGGCCTATGATAGCTGCTGTGCTTGGCAAGTCTGGGAAATGAGGGAAAAGACAGTTGTACAATCATGACAGGTTCAAAAAGCCACTCATCAATTTCGCTGTCATGGATGATCAGGTTCGTACAATTTACTAGTGTCACATTTTCAATTTGTACTATATTAACCTCCTTACAGAGCTTGAACGTGATCGAGCATTGTGAATTTTGTGACCTACTCTTACTGCTCAAAGAGGACTTCAAAGAGTCTGACATACCCAAACAAACCAAGTTTCATTCGATGGTTCTCGAAGCTTGAAAACAAGACATGAAAGAGCTGGTGGTGGAATTATTGGTATGTCTTTTGTGACCTTCTTTTCTATGGTCTATGGTCTATGGTTATCTGATTATTTCGTTTACCACTGATCTCTGGTCAGACAGAGACCGACGTCCCTATCTTAGCATGACAGCCCATTGGATAAAGAAGGGTGCAAATGGCCATTTGTCTCTAGAATGTGCTTTGGTGGTGTTGTCCTGGGTCGTCATGATGGAACCAACTTAGCAAACATGATCATCGAGTTGTTAGATTGTATTAATGTCATGAAGAAGGTAGGTGTATCGTGCACACCGAGTCCAAGCAGCATAACACGTCCAACACTCCTCTATCCACAGGTTGGACACTTCACCATGGATAATGCAGACAATAATGACACCATGATGCAAGCCCTTGAGGCACTACTCAAGAAGCACAACATCTTGTTCAACTGCAATGACAAACACATTCATTGTCTCCCACACATATTGAATATAAATACTACTGCCGCATGGGGGAGACCAAGGCCTACATCATTGCAATGTGTATGTCCTCATTCCTCGTCCCTTGAGATTGCTTGAATGCTCCTGACATCGTGCTCACTGCTCGGCTGCTAGTGTTAAATCCTCACCGCTGTCTGTCTTACATACAAAAAGCATTGGGATCAGGATAGCTATGGAGAATCGAGGAAAGTTCTTCAAACGGTATGCCTTTGCGTGGTGGCACCATACTGCAAAGATACAATACTCAACAATTACATCAAGATGACAGAATATCGTAAGGAGACCATCTGTGTGACAGCAGTCAATGTTGCTAAGACCCAGGGTCAATTCTTCAAGCAGCAAAACAAACCCAGGGCAGTGAGTAACACTGGCACACACACTTGGTTATGCTATGGACAGTGACGAAGATGAGAACAAGTCTTTCGATGGTGATAATGATTCATGTTCGTGTTCTATCAAGCAAGAACTAAACTCATACTCTACCTGTTACATTGAGAGAGATATGGACAATTCTGGCAGGTATGTATCTATTGCTTTCTAATATTGAATGATCAAGAAATTTTTTGGCTTGGCTGGCTCATCCCAGCTTGAGCTTGAGCTCACCTGGCTTGGGGCTGAGTTGGAGCTATCTGATTATGTAATAAGCTGGTAATATATTATTAGCTGGTGCTCATCCGGCTTGCCGAGCTGTGGCAACATTAATAAGGAGGCATGCCAGGTCGAATTCTTGTTTAACTATACACCCTGGGTTGGCAGGACAGATGGCAAAGCACTGGAAAGGGGGTGGGCAAATATCAACCCTGTGGCATCAAGCACGAAGGAAATGGGTCCTGGGTGTCATTGAGACACCCTAGATGATTTCTTCATTGATTGGAATTAAAAAAAGGTGGTCAATCTAGATAAGTGGTGATACATCACTTGCCAAATTAAGGGACGGCGTGGTGTAGATGCAAGAGTAGCAAACAGCATTGCAAGTGCTTTAGGCTGCATTACCATCCAAAACAGCCTGAGTATCCTAGTGGATCAGTGAGGCCGAGGATTGGGACACAGATTGAGATCCTTCAAAAAATCTGTAATTCACAAGGACTGGCACAGCACCAACCTCCAAGCCAAATTCCTCTGAGTCAGCAGAATACTGTACCTCAGTACCTCTATGATTACACCAGTATGCACTAGCATTATCCTGCAACAGGAAAAATACTTTGTATAACATTTGACCTGTTAGCCCCCATTATACTATATTGTAGAGCCCCCTATTACTCTTTATAGATGTTTATTCCCCTATTGCCTGTATTTTGGCAGCAATTGCAAGCAATCAATTAGATGATTGAATTTTTCAAAAACTCAGAGCTCATCTGTATTCCATCTCCTAGAATCACTCACTTTCCACAACTCCCAATTCCCAATGTTTCATCAATACCAACTATGAAGAACTTCTGCTATGAGTGGATTTTGTAGCCCTTCTATGCACCCTCGGTCATTGGGAGGGGATCTCTGGCCAGTTCCGCTGCATTTCCCAGCCACTCAGGCTAGGTCCTTCTCCCGTTCTTGTAATGCTACAGCTGTGGATCTCTCTTTGGCACTCGACGAATTCATCATTACCAGTGGCATATGTTGGCAGAGGAAGGCAGATGACCCAGAGAATGACCCGGCATTTCTCTCTCCACCACACATCAAACAACTCAAGCTATTTTCAAGAAGCTCTGTAGTGATGGATCAAGTTCCGGATGCCAGTGTCATGGAGTTTGTTGAGGTATTATCATTATGACTCTCTGAGTCATGCCTGACCTTCCACAGACTGCAGACCTATGCAGAGAAATTTGGAGAACAAAGTATCAGTATTAACCAATTAAAACTCACTTCCCCATGCAGACTTGGACATTCAATCAGACAAGCCAAATGATAGCAAAGGTTTTGCTTGTCATGATAGCTAACCCATTTCTGGGGTATGGCAAATAGGCACAGATGAATTAGATGAAGATGACTCTAGGTTTGGGCTAGATGCATACAGTTTTTTTCCACACAGTTTTGGAACTAGTACATCAACTATATGTTAAACCTCCTCCAGGAGATCATTTGCAAGGACAACAAGTCAAACAAGGAATGGGGTACAGCAGTGGGGGTTTTTTTTTTTATAAATGTCTCAATCAATAGTTTCTGACTTGTTTTCTTGTAGTGTCATTATCCTAATGTTACAGGATGACTTCATTGAGAGCCATGGCAACTTGAAGAAGAGTGGAAACATCCTTTCTATGGCAAATCCTCAATGGTAGATTACTATTCAGAATGGACTTGTATGGTAGACTTGGAAAGTTCCTTTGTCTTGTTTCTTGTCTAGCACTGTTCTGTTGTAATCACTGCCTTATTTTTTCCATTCTTAGACTTCTTCCTGTGAATAACAATTGTATTATATATGCATCCATGAAAACCACGTCTGAGTCTATTTCCGAGGTGACTATGAGTCAGTGCAAGATCATAAATCTGATGTACAAACAATGATAGCACACCATCATATAACATGGAATAAATTTTGTTATTGGATACATGTATGGAATAAGTATTTCGCTTGATATGACAGAGCTGTCCCTCCCTTATTCATGGTTTGTCGGTAGTCGAAAGTACAGACAACCACTCAAGAGACATTGAATTTTTGATGATAATGATACAGTTCTAACATCAACTAGATATGTTGTTGAAATGATGCGCAACAAAGAGCCAGGATTCAAGTTCAGGAACTCCTGTCTTAAGTTAGCATCATTTGGTCTGACACATCCCAGATGTTCTGCAAGACACCATAAATACAATTTTATTATGTTTGGAAGTTGGTGATGAAGCCCAAACATATACCTTGTGAAGACCAGCAATGTTAAGACATCTTTTGATTTTAACTGCAAGCTGAATAGTTTAAGTAGCTGAGTGCCAATACAAACAGAAAGAAAAATACTACAGCCAGAACAAATGAGATTGGATTGACTTGATAGTGACCAGTTGGATATCTGGAGTAAAGTTATAAGACACATACTCTTGTGAGTATAGAACTGCAAATAAGCTGATTTAGGTAGGAATATGCAATGCATGATAGATGATATTGTAAGTTCTGGTGTCAGCAAACTACATGGACTTTGCCAGTGCAAACATCAGTAAAATGAAAAGACATTGAAAAACTGAATATAGTATCCACCTGTCCAGATGTATCATTTACAGATACATGCCAATGGTTGTAGCCCCACTGGGGATCCCACTTGACAAGAGCTAACAGATGTTGTTAAGCATCCTTGGGTCATATCAAAATATTGTATCATATCAGGCAAGAAAAATGCAAGTTTCTCCAGCTTTTGTGTCTATTGGTGTCTTATATCCATTTTTCAGCATAGTTTCTGACTGCCAAAAAGGCTCAGGTTTATTTGTTGCAATTCCAGCTGGCCAAGCATCTGTTTGACAATGATGCATATAGTGTTAGGGAGAGAATGCATGGAACTTCACCAAAACACTAACAAGATATTGAAATGCAGACATGTGGAATTTAGCAAAGATGGAGTAGCTGAAGAAGAAAGTGGAAATAGTGGACTTGTATATTGGCCAGAACTCTAACTGCAGAATTTGGTAGCCTTATCAGCACTTGAATTGACTCTGACAGTATTTGATATATAAAGATTGCTTTTGACATTGTGATGCCTGCTGGTGCTGCCCATTGACTATGATCAATTTGACAGAAAAGAGTTGGTGAAGAAATATGTCATTTCTAACTCTCTTTGATAAGTGAAAATGGCTTGTGGGAGTGGGATAGACACTAAATAGGAACTGTAGGGTCACACTCCAGTGAAGTCCACTATGAGTAACCAAGGAAAACAGAATAGAGGACTCTGATGGTTATGTCTAGTGGCTGTAAATACTGGCAAACAACTGGCAGCCACAATCAGCCACAACTGTGGGAATAATCATCACAACTCGAAGAAAAGAAGATAGAGGTGTGTAGAGCGACCACAAAGGTCTAGAACCTCGAGGAGAAAATGTTGATAGGGTTATCCAATAGATCATGGGGAATCCAATGGTAATGGTTAGAAGTAGCACAGAGCGCTACAAAGTCTACAATGAGATAAAAAGATGAAAAGAGTGTGAAATCACCAAAAGTAACAGTGTATTCCTGCTGCTCATCCATGTCATTGTCCTATGACATGGATGTATTGTATGGTGTTTGAATATTTCCCCTATATAGCGCCTACTTGTGTTGGTACATATTATGGTGCTCATAATCATACATTCAAACCTGTAACCAACATCTGCAAAGGAAAACATACTGCTCTGAGCAACAATCATGTACAGCGGTGATTCAACTGCTTTGCTGAGCCCGCTGACAGGTCCTTCTGCTCTTGATTGCAATACTTTTTGTAGTGGAAAAAAGCTGTCTGGTCAAGGGAACCTTGTATGTACTTCAGGAAAAAGTTCCCAAGGAATAGCAATAAGCAGTTATCTTGAGGTGGTATTAAGTAATTGGGTGACATTTTCAATCTCAATTTTAGACATGCTCACCTCACGTACAGCAAGCAGATTTTTGTTTCTAATCTTGAAGGTCATTTTTCCCTGAATGAAAACAAACATCTCCACTGATTGGATGGTGCTCCAGACTCTATCTCTGACTTTAACCAAGGTTAAAGCGGTGACTGGCCTAATTAGCAGAGCAGTGAAAGTGGACATGGTGGGAAAGGAGAAGATGTCATTGAAGAAGGTCAGCTGGAGTTCTGGATAGTGACCATGAATACAGCCTTGATCAAAGGTAGGGCTCAGCATGGGTGAACTCTTGGATATCCCAGGTCATACTCAGAGGACACCACCATTCCCGGAAATAGTATCAAACCCTACCATATGCATAGTGGGTCAGCACACATATTAAACCGAGTGTAATTTATTTCAGGTGCATATGATACCTTGATGCACATGGGTTATTACATCCCTTCAAAATTGTAGTGCCAGCAGGCTAGATCTTAGAGAAAAGATTGAATCTATCTTTCTGGGCTCCTCCTATCGACACACGCAAACACTCATGATGTCTGACCCTGTTACAAACCTCTTCATTTTCCACTTTTCAAAGTCACGTGACCTGCTTAGTCAGCATCACGTGATCACTAATATACTTCACCTTTCGTTTTCACTTTTTACTTTTCCAAGTCACGTGACATACACAGCCACAGGTCACGTGATTTATCCTGGTAGCACCCGTTGGACACTTACCATAATAGTTAGCACAGCTTATCCAGACCGGCCCTAAGCTGGTCTGTGCGCACATGTAATTAGTATAAATACTTGAATGCAGCAACCGAACAAGCCAGTCTTGTTCTGGTTGGATTCCCTCCATCCTATACTCTTCCCTCCCAGTGTCTTTGTGATTGTTGAGGTG
>JBBPNI010000247.1:0-30288 GCA_038091135.1 Leccinum fibrillosum | reverse complement strand
CTCGAGCATCGAAATTGCCTCGTGGATATCAGCAAGTACCCCATTGCGTGCGAACCGGTCAGATAATAGCACCCCAAGGCCAAAGGTGAGTGTAGGACGGTCAGGATTCCAGTATGACATGTTCTGTAGCCGGTCCCGCGCCGTCTGTATGAAATTGTCGCCATTTTCTTCCGCCGCCGACGATCCTGTGTTTCCTGCTGCCACCAATATTGGAGCCTCGGCCATCTGCAATCCGAGAAGCCCTGCTCGGTATGCATAACTTTCTGCCTCCGAGACGTCCACTACTCCTCCCAGCAAATCCATCGCTTTCTCCCTGTCGAACTCGAACCCTCGCCTCTGGAACCGCGCAAGTAGCGCAAGACCAAGTTCCAGTGCCGTTGTGCACTGATCCGGATGATTTTTGCTCCGAAGTAGTAGAGCATCCTGATACAATCCGATTGGCCCATCTAGATCAAGGTATCGATTGTTGGCCTGGCAATCGATGAACTTGGCATTGGCCAAATTGAACAGAACGGCTGAGCGACTAGGATGACCTATAGGGCAAATCTCCTGGACACGCTGGAAAGTCTGGACGGCTGCGTCTAGATCCATTTGGTCCTGCTGCTGCCGGTAACGCAGGAGAGCACGATGTCCCTCGTCAGTGAGCTGTTCCAGCGCGTTCATTTCGCGTGACTCCGGTAGCTGTTGCCATCAGTTCAGAAAATGCTATAGTGTCATGAACAACCTACTTACGTCTAGTTTGGGACAGGATTCATTCGTACCACAAATACGTCGCTCCGTGATGATGCGAAGGGACGAATACGACAGTAATATATCATCCTTCTGGGCTCTAAAGTCGATGACTACATGGAGTTGTCAAGAAGAGTATGTGGTAGACAAAGGAGTTGCTCACGCTGAAGGTGTTCATTCTGATGATGGAACACTTTTCCTACATTACTCTTGAATTGACAGATCAATTCTCCGTTTCCTAGCCTCGGTCCAAGCTCGAACGATGCGTAGACACTGAACGAAATAGCAGTTGATTGATTTGATGGCCTTTGGCAGCTATTCAATGGGAGTAGCAGACATTCAGCAAGGGATGACGCACAAGAGGATTTCTTGATCCCATTCTACAGCGTCCTTCGCTGTCGACACGGGTCTGTTGGATGTTTGTATGGTCCTTCCATCGACTTCCACAATGACGTGAAAGCCTGCTGGCATGCGACGAAGGCCGGACGCAACATTCGTGGCACGTATGACTGAATCGGTGTGTTTACGATGTCTCCACGGATGCCAGCGCGAAATTGCTACGTACGTGTTACAAAAACATGTTCGCATTCATTGGTAGGTGATGAATGCGAATCCGAGTCGCGCAGTCTCTTTTGTCCTTCAGGTGGTGGAAAAGAGGATTCGTGGGCTTGATTCATGATTGGGAAGTGAACAGAGGAATGTGGTCTACTTCTGAATAACAAGGGTTCTGCAGGAGTAGGTTTATATGGCAGGCGGCCAGTTGTAGAGTTGCCGTGCACATTTCTGATAGAATGAACGAGGTCATGGCACTGCAATGACTCATGTCATCCCCGACTCCCACGTAGTGGGGGAGGATTTTGTCAGCCAGAAACGTTTTTTCCCTCCAAACTGTCAATGTCATGCGTGCGCACATTTCAGCATATATAACCATTCATTTGCTGAACCAAAAATAAACCCTTTTGATGCGAGGGAATGCAGCGCCTAGGGTTTGTTGTAACATTGATCCCCTGACTGGATCCATCACTATAAGGCTGCTTGAGCGGAAGCAAAAATGGCATTACCCTCACGATGCATGCCTCTGCACCGACTTGATGCTGCATAGATAAACCATCCCAGATGGATGTCTCACCAATGGACATGTAATTGTCGTGAGGGGATGCCTACCACGCAGAATCAAAGGATCCACGAAGTCTGTTGGGATACCGTCGACTCAGGGTATGCGAGGGGTCTGGCTTCCTCAGAGATGGTGGTTGGTCTTAGATGGGAGGAGGTCGCAAACGATGCTACCAAAGATCGCTGCATTATGTTTTACGGTGAAGGTTCCATGAAACCCGTGCTGCAGCCTGACAGTTTTCCAACTTTCAGTCATGACTAGTCAGGTTATGACAAGTTGGATGGCGCGAGCGGAAACTTATCTTACATTTGTAGCCGTGATGATGATAGTCCTGTCATGGTGGTCACCACAGACATCGAACAGAATGGATATATGGACACTGGCATGGATGAAATGGGTTCAGCGAATTGTATCAGTAGCAGAATGCCGAGCAGAAGTTTTGGGAGGGGTTCACAGTGCCTAACTTATTGGGGGACGGGGTTGGCAAGAGCGGGGTAAGCTCAAGGCTCCCGAACGACGTGCTGCTGGTCATTCCTCTCTGCCGTGATGGAACGAAATGATGTTGCGGGTCCGGCCGCGGTTCGTTCAGGCACCCGATAAATTGATAGAAAAGAGAAGATGCCAGCAAATCTACTTGTTTCACTCAATTCCTCGGATGTTTGCGTGATCTGGTGCAGAGTCTGGTGCCTGAGAGAAGATGACGAAGGTGGTGGGAAGGTGTAGCTTTGGAGCAACTGGATCTGGATCCGGATCCGGTGATGGTCACACGACAACATCGTTGATCTCCACCTTGGGGGTATTGAATCAGATTGGTCAAGTGATACAGTAGGGCGGGACCGGAGGAGGTGATATGATCCGGTCTGAACAATAACGAACCAAGTGATGGGATCGCAGCTTTCGGCTTTACCATCTTCAGCGCTTGAGCTCAAACGAGATGAGCATCATACTTGGACTCTGACCGTTTCACGGCGTATGCCGATTTGTTGTCGTCCCCGGGAGCCAACCGCTGTCATTCTTCGAGTACAGGCACGCGGAACCAGACCTCATCTAGTAGATTTGCGATTTTTCGGAAGCTCTAGCGGAGCGGGATGGTCACGGTTGTCCTGTCCAAAATGCAAAATTGGTCACCTCAGTGCCTAGATCTTAGACATGATACCCACGACTTGTACAACTTACGCACCCTCTTTCGATGATCGCGGTCACGGATAAATACATTATACGTTACCTGAAAATACATTCATGGCTCGAAATGAAAGATGCTACTAGTGGTACATGATGACCATGTCCATGGTACTAAAGAAGAAGAGTAATCTATGATAGGTGGGTTTCTTTCGGCCATCGGCCATCTCCCGATAACTTTCTCAGTAGGCGACGTACGCAACGCACAACAATGGGAAGCCCGCATAAAGTCCGAGCCAAAACACGATGTTGCCCATTAATTTGTTCTGTTTGAGAACTGGTGCGCGTGAGACGAGGATCAACGGGATCTGGACGAGCTGCATGATAAACAGGTAGAGTCTACCCGAAAATTCGTCAGTTTAATCTCGATTCGACATTGGCAAATACACAACTTACCTGAGCTTCCGTGTAACGATAACCATCACTAGCTCATGAACTGCGGCACTTAGCAGGAACGTAGCGATCATCGCGCCTGTACGGGAGAGAGACGGATACGCGTCAAGCGAAGACGCGTATACATGTCGGAGAAGAAACTGGTGGACGGGCTTGTTCCATTTTCGAGAGAACTCGTCCCACGAGGTCGAGTTCCACTGTGGTTGTGAAGGTCAGTTTCGCATGTTCTCGTCAACGTTGCGTAAGAAAACGGATTTACCCAATCTTCGTAGAACTGCCTATCCGCGAAACTATTTGATGCTTGAGTTCACGTCTCCAAAGAGCTGTGCCTGAACAGTACTCACTACGATAACTCGGCAAATGCGTTACATATACACTCTGCATATGCATACAGAGATTAGAATCCTTGCCGGTGGACTCTGATAAGAACTTACCGAATATGATGTAGAAAAGCAATAAATAAGAAATCATGAAAGGAAGGGCTAGGTCCAATAAAGAACGAAAGAATGATTGATCTGGCGATGGTGTAAGTGGTATGATAAAGCTCTCCGTCACCGTGTACAGGAGGGCAAAGGATCCCATAAATGCGACGGTCTTCTCAAAGACATATTCAGGGCGGATACTGCAAGTAAACAAGTTCCAGATGCATGCTCTATCCAAAAAAAGAGTAAGCTCACCGATCGGTGCGAGGATACTCCAGCTCGTAGACAAGGGTGGGGATCAACATGTAGGAACAAAAGTTCTTCCAGGTCAAATTCTGCGGGTACCTCACTCGTTCGATTCCAGTAGACACGAGTTCAGCATCGAATTCGAGGATCTCCTGAGATGTGGAAGCGATCTCTTGAGAGGGGTGATGAATAAGCATCGATACTGATGTCGGTGCTGGCTTCAACTTTGCAAACGGGTCAACGGCAGAAGTGTCAGGAGTCGGCGGGCCGCTAGAATCGGGAGTAGTATCCTCAACGATTCGCGCGTCAAGCTCGACTACGGTATCCTCTGTGGCGGATACCATCCTTCGTCGGAGCACATCCGATGGCTTGGAGTCCGAAGACGAGCTCACGATCACAACTCGTGTGGCTCGTGTATCTAGCTGCGAATCTGATTCACATTCCGAGTAAGCTGTGCTTGAACTTGGTTCGATGCGAACCATGGCATCCAGACACGCCTTGTCCCAGCCCCCAATAGAAGGATCTTCGGTGAGAGAGCGAAGATGAGCAAGCGCTCGTTGCGAGCGCTCAGTGACTTCTTGGAGATAGCCGTTGGCGGAAATATAAGAATGCATTTTCATGATCAACACGAGAGAATGCAGAGTCAGAAAGCCTGCCTGCACCCAAGGCCATTGTCTGTTTGGATAATCGTTCAGTGACTGGGTCGAGAGAGCAATAGGAACCGGAATATAGGCTCACCGGTGATATGTCCACGTGATGACGGCAACTAACACAAACGTTTGAAAGACGTGTTGGAACACGACGCCCAGCCAGTAGTACCTTATCCAGCCCTTACTTATCGCCTGTACAAATGGCACACAGATAGCAGTGGCGAGGACGAGGACGGCATCAGATAGTGCAAGGACGATGGCATCACGGGAAAACATGGTGGCAAACGCGAAGGACAACGCGTATCCGTTTGTCTCGAAGGAGGAAACAAAAGTCTGAACACTGAAGAGGAAGAGGGACATCCAGAAGAGAGTGAAGAAGCCCTGGAGAGGGTCGTCAGCGCGGACACGTCCACGGCGGGTGGAAGTGACACTCACCCTGAACTCGTTGGACCCAGTCGACTCATTGGACATGTCGAAGTGTGATTTACGAGCTTTGAAGCTGATCGTTGCGCGGAGCTTCTTTGAAGCTTTTGACCGAAAGGGCTTTGAGACGTAGAGTGTGCCCTCTGCGGTGAAGCTCGAGCTCATCGTGTTGACGGGCTTCATGGTGGTCGCGACGGAACGTGTTAAGTGTCCACACCAGTGCGGCCCCTCTGCACCGGACACAAGGCGATGATTCAGCTTATTCAGGTTTTCTGCGGATCACACGCATGTCCCAACCCGACGTAGATGACCAGCTCCATCTCGCCTGTATGCGTGAGGCCATGGCCATGGTAAGCTTCGTCTTCTTTGAAATACCCCCTGTTTTCTTCTCAAACCCGAAAGGCAGGGGAGGCTCTCGCTGCAGGCGAGGTGCCTGTCGGGTGTGTCTTCGTGCGAGGCGGCGCCATCATCGCCAAGGCACGCAACCGGACTAATCAACTGCGCAACGTACGCCTTGTGACAACTTTTGTTGTTATTTTTCACGTGTCGCTCATGTCTTACTGCGCAGGCGTCGAGGCATGCCGAACTCGAAGCCATCGATCTCATCCTCGGGGATCCATCGCTTACGCCACCTTCTTCGACCGCTCGGTATCCCCTCGCTGACACGACGCTTTACGTGACCGTCGAGCCATGCATCATGTGCGCATCCGCTCTGCGTCAGCTAGGCATCCGTCAAGTGTTCTACGGATGTGAAAACGACAAGTTCGGCGGGTGCGGGAGCGTGCTAGGAGTGAACGAGCGGTGAGGAGGGACGCGATAGGGTCGATAATGATTGATCATCGCAACCCCACAGCCTTGAGCACCCCATACACCCTTCGTACAAAGCCACTGGCGGGTATTTGCGAGAAGACGCGATTATGATTCTACGACAGTTTTACGTCACAGAGAACACCAACGGTCAGTCCCCATTCGTTACGAAAGATCCTTTTGCCTTCCTATTTGTTCCGTGAACCCTGATACATCGATTCACAGCGCCTGTTGCACGCCAGAAGTCTGCACGCGTCCTGAAAACTGACATCCTTCCCAAGCACTCCACTTGAATGACCCCGCGGGTTGGAGGTCACGGATGCCGAGGCTCAATGATTTACCCAGGTCCTTGGTGCCTATGTACCATGCGCTCACAGAAAATATCTTATTTCATAGGAAGCGCGTGTACCTGAGCTCCACTCTAATTGGCTCATACGTACTGTATATCAGAGGAACTACACCCCGAAATTTACAATGAACTTTCATTTTGCCATTTCAGTCCAAGAGATTGCGCGACGAAGCCCCATTTGTCGGCGGCATCTTGGATGCTGATATAGATCAAAGTGCGTCATAAGTGACATGATTATCAGATCATCTGGTCCATTCAAGACTATTCCCACTCACCGTTTCTCAGTCGCCTTACCGGCGCCATGGCCTGCCTTTTTATCTATGCGTATCAGAAGAGGATGTGTATTGTTGGGAAGTGTGTGCTGAAGGGTCGCGGCAAACTTGAAAGAGTGTAGAGGGACCACACGGTCGTCATCTTCAGGTCAAGTCAGTAAGTCATAATCGACAGACGATAGTTTCACGTACGATCAGCAGTCATCAACAACGTGGGGGGCAACGTCTTGTCACTGGGCACGTTGTGAACCGGTGAGATGGGGTATATGAAATCAAAATCCTCGGGATCATGCGGGTCGCCATAGTCGGCGGTCCAAGCCTTGCCTACAATTGCAAATCAGAGTTTCATAATTAGAACCGTGCATATTACCGTACCAATGGTAAAGTCCGCAAACTCGAAAAAAAGGCACGTC
This sequence comes from Leccinum fibrillosum, assembly GCA_038091135.1. Classification (NCBI taxonomy): domain Eukaryota; kingdom Fungi; phylum Basidiomycota; class Agaricomycetes; order Boletales; family Boletaceae; genus Leccinum; species Leccinum fibrillosum. The sequence goes on along the minus strand of JBBPNI010000247.1, from coordinate 23,291 downwards.
AATGGCCGGATCATCGAAGTGACTGCGGAGTCGACATACTTTGAGTAGATCCATCACCCCCACTTCTGCGACAGCAGCCCCAAACGTGCCTTGCGGGGCAATATTGACACAAGCACCGACCAAGAGGCCTATAGAATGACAGTCAGGACGTCATCATGAAACAAGTTGCGGAACTCCTTGCCTCCGTTGGAGCCGCCATTGATGGCAACTTTATCCGCAGCCACGATTTTATTCGTAACCAAGTACTCGCTATATCGATAGGTAAGTAGATTTAGTGTAAGGTACCGTTGATTGGGAAAGATGTCATTCTTACGTAGCGGAAATGAAATCATTGAAGACGTTGATCTGTAGGAACGGTCAAAATACTCTCGAATCTTCCAAAAAAACACCAGCTGACCTTGCGCTCCCTGATCCCAGCATTGTGCCACTCTTCGCCAAACTCACCGCCTCCTCGAATGTTCGGTAGGGCAAAGACAGCACCATACGACTTCAAGAAAGTAAGGATCGCAGGGCTGAAGCTTGGATTGATCGAGATACTGAATCCGCCGTAGCCTATTTCGCCCTGTGAATCCGCATCCTGCCAGCGTTCAAATAGAATGCAAGGCTCACCATACTGAATGGCGGGCGCAGTACCATCGGTCTTTGTAGTCTTGTGCCTCACGATGAACATCGGGACTTTGGTACCATCCTTGGATTCGTACCACACTTGTTCCGCGGAAAATTCATCAGGCTGGAGGCCTTTCACGTCCGTCGTACGGTATATGCTCCACGCAGACTCCACGGATGCTGTAGTATTGAAATCATTTGTATCGAAGCGCCCAATGATACCTGGATTAGTGAAGCCCATCATGGAAACAAAGACGTCTAGGTGATCACGGCGACCAAACACTTCAGCAGCCCCAACAAACGAGGGAGCTATGCGAGCCAATTTCTCCCCAGTAAGAGAATAGAGGTATATTTCGTCAATGACCTGACATAAACCGGAGCCGTCAGTGAATACTGGACTCGGATACCAATAAGTTACTGACGTTGCGCTTGTATACGAGAGCAAACTTGTCCTTGCCGACTGCTGCGATGTCGCTCAACGATGCATCTTTTTCTTCGGGGATCAAGTCTACTTGTGTGCGCTTGGGATCAGCGAGGTCGATAGTGACGACTTTGTGTTTCGGGGCATTCTGGTTGGTACGAAGATACAGCTTGGTCCCGTCGTTCGCGAGGCTTCCGGATATCGTTGGCGACTTGTAATGAGTAGTGAAGACTAACTTACACGTCATATTCCGCCTCAAACTCGTCAATTAACTTCTCCCACTTGATGTTCGGGCCAATTTCATTTTCTTGCAGATCTGCGACCCAGAGAAGATTTTTCTGTATGTTCGCATAAACGACAAGCCAAGAGTGAAAAAATAAATAAGAGAGCACACACCCTAGCAGTGTCCCTGGATACGCTCAAGAACAAGTATCTCCCATCTAGCTCCGATATAGATGTACCCCACATCCATTCCCGGTGTTCGGCATCTTTGATTACCAACACGTCCTGCGCTAGAAGCCGGAATGTTAGGAATCACGTGAAACAAAAAGCGAACATGCTCTCAGTCATCCTTGGTTCGCAAGTAGGTACGAACAGACTGACACTGTGAGGTACCAACTCTGTGGTAATAGAGTGTCGCATCTTTATCTCCGGTTGTTTCAGTGCCAGCCTTGTCTTCCGTGGCAAGCCCGTGCGATTCACGACTCGGAAATCGCTGTCAAAAGGCGGGTCAGATCTGGCTGTCCGATCCGCCAAGTGGCGCGACCACAAGCAGATCTGGGATCATGATTTGTCTACGTACCTGATAGAAGAAACCCTTGGAATCATGGGTCCACGTAATCGACGAGAACTTGACAAACCGAATTTCGTCGCTCAGGCGGCTCTCATGGTGGTCCACACGCTTGCCATCGACAGTGGCCAGCGGTTTGTCAGTCTCACGAACGTATATCGTGCAAAAATCACTACCCTGCAGTCAGTCAGTGTCTAGTCAGCCCTGAAGTGAAAAACGAGCAGACAGGAGAACGGGATTTACCGAGAGAGAGATTCCATAGGCATAATATTTTCCGTTGCGTGAGAAGGCAGTAACAGCAAGGGCGGCGGTACCATCATCCGATAACAAGTTGGGGTCGAAGAAAACTTCGCCTGTGGGTCCTCCGTCCTTGGAGAAGTCTGGCAACTTTTCATCGGCCGAGCGCCACAAAACTGAGAAGATCGATATTAGCGCAATGTACATCAATATTACCCCTTCCGAAGCAACAAACCCGATTGGGCTTGAAGGCCGCTGTTGTAGTACCAGTACCATTTCCCATCGTGCTTGAGAACCGGGGCAGAGAACTGCGAATGATGTGATCGTCAATCGCGCGATGGCACGAACAGAACCATGATTTATCGCACCTTTTCGTAATCCGTATTTGCTCTGATGGCCTTCTCTAATTTCGCGCGATCAGAATTTTGATCAAGGTAAGCTCGGGTGAAGGCGTCCTGCGCCGAGGTCCATGCGTCAGTCTGATCGCTCTGCACCTCAAGCCACTGATAGGGATCGGCAACGCGGACTTCGCCCTGTTTTGTGCTCTTGTACACGTCCACGTGGTCGGAACGGCGAGCAGATGGGTATTGGTTCGGAATCCATGGCGTCGGCGTCATTGCGCAAGCGGGTGAGGCCGTTGAAAGTGGTTGGGAAAAGATACGGATGGGTGGAAATTGAGGGAGACGTGAACACGTTCGTGTAGAAAACCCAGCGAACCTTAAGAGCCTGCCTGTGCCACACACGGTGGGATTCGATGGTGCAAGACGAGATAGAATGATCATATGGTGCATCTTTTTAATCTATATCAGATCGGGGGTGTCAACGGTCCGTATCCAAGCACGCAATTCGGGCAGGTGACTCCACCGAAATCGATAAAAGAAATGCCGAACGACAAGTCGGCCGTATGGAACTAGGCTCGTCTGGACCCCCAAAAAATCAAGGCGAGGGGTTCACGGCCGAAAAAAAGAGGGCAGAAATGCGTTCCTTTGACCTCCGACCACGGACTCGAAACAAGTTAAAAAAATTCATCCGACGGAGAAATGAACTTGTCAGCCGATGGCATTGAATGTTTGTTCTTGTGAGTCCCTTTGATGGATGCTGACCAATAATATCAAAAATGGTAAAAGCTTCTGATCCTAATAACGGCAAACAACGCCGGGAAATCTCCGAACCCGTCATAATGAACATATCCATATCCTACTCACCTCTGTAGATACCACCATGGATCAGGTACGTCCTGGAGAAATTCCACAACGTCATGTCTTGACGAGTCCCTGAGCTAGGATGCATTCCGAAACCTGTTGTCAAGTTCACAACAATCACAACCTAACGGCAAACGTGCGGTTCCTACAACATCAAACACCGTACCCCAGAAAGCGTCTGTCATACTCATATTCCACCGCTAGTTCCTACTCACTTTTTTTTTTCTCAGCAAAGCCGCTTCATCGTCCCAGCCGACGTTCAAACCCCGCAAGGTAAAGAAAGCCGAAAGCAAATATCGTGATCGTGCCGCAGAAAGGAGAGACGGAACAGGAAACGACTATGCTGAAGTACGTCTCCTCTTTTCTGACCTCGAGCCTGCTATCTCACGCCCTGCTCCAGGTCGAGGCCGTACTGGAGGATTTCGAAAAACAGGTCGCCCACGAGGACAAGGACGTTGTACGTTTCTTCTGTCCTCTCGCTGTGCCGCTGTTATTGAAGTATTGTATTCCCAGATCGAGCAGCAACGCAAGTATCTTGGTGGAGATAGCCAACATACCATCCTCGTAAAAGGCCTTGATATGTCTCTTCTCGAACAAAATCTTGCACGAACCGCTGCACCCGCAGAAGACGACGAAATACTCGAACAGGCATTTACAGAAGCTACTTCCGCGTCTAAATCCACAGGACCAAGGAAGCGTACTCGGGAAGACATCATCCGCGATCTAAAGGCAAAACGACAAGATGGAGATATACCGGCTGACCAACTAGTTGTCGCACAACCGGCGGAAGAAGCGAGCTCAGGCCACCAGGAAACCAAGAAAACAGGAAAGTTTAGACCTATTGGTTTCAAACCCATCGGACAAACGGAAGAAAAGTCGAAGAAGAGAAAGATTAAGGATGGAAAGGAGGTTGCGAGGAAAAAGAAGCGAAAAGTCGAGAGTGCTCCTGTACAGTCCGCAACAAGAGAGAGAGAGGCTGAGGAAACGCTTGCTATATCTGCGGAACGCGACACTACCCAATCCTCGTCCTCCAAGATGCGACTAAAACCTCCAGAACTGGAGACCGCCCCACTGGATGAAGACCTTGACATCTTCGCCGGCGCCGGCGATTACGAGGGCTTCCCAGCTGACGTGGATTCCGAGGAGGAGCACTGCGACACAGAAGAAACAAGAGAGGGGTCTACGGCTCAAGTGATCATATCTGCTGTTCCTGCTGCTGGTATCAAAGGTTGGTTCGACGAACCTGAACCCGAGCCCAGGCGCGCTTCCATCCCACCCGAAAAGTCACCACCCATTCCCGAGGTAACAGCAGCAGACGAAGAACCACAAGAGACTCGTCTAATACCCCTCGAATCGTCTACTCTCCCTTCTATACGCGACTTCCTGGCCATGGACGAGGCTGTCGAGAAAGCGGAGAAGCGGAAGGCACGTAAAGAAAAGAAGAAGCAAAAGAAGAAGGCTGGTGACGACGACGACGATTGAACGACACTCACGTTCACGTCTGTTATCGGAAGTACGAATTATGTACATATGTACATAACACTGGTATCATGATTTTCCTGAGGATAATGGTACGAGGAACGACTTCCCTCGAGAGTGATAGTTTGCGAAACCTATCCGGGAGTCCATCTCGTCGATAGTTCTGAAGCGATTAATGATCACATATGGCTCGCAACGCGTTACTTGGTACACACCTCTTTTTCATTTCGCTGGCCCAAGTTATGTCTTTGAGAGTTGGAGCGTTGAGACAAGCACCAAGAATTCCTAGCACGAGTGCAAAGATGCTTTCGTACACAATCTTTTGACGGACGGGTTGAGAGTTGGACCTATAAGATTTGAAGTTATGCAATCGGGACGCACGTTCAGTGGTAGAGATCCCTCAGGCTTTCCGAGTGCTTTGAGACGCGACAAGTCTATTGAGTAGTTTTAAGACCCGACCAACGCTTGTGGAGTCGCCTGCGACTCACGTTCATACGCAGAATATGCGGCTGCAAGGGTCATGGAATCGTGTTCGGATGAGATATATTCCTTTGGACGCACCGTGAAACAGGGAAATGCTCGCTAAAGAGAGAAAAATCGGACCAAACATTGATGTTTCTTTACTTGTGGATGAAGTGATTGACAAGTTCTTCACCGTGCGTCCAGTATTGTTGTTTGTTTGTTTCGCAGGCTATTGCCAAACATACAGACTACTGCCACTGCACAGCGTGTCCACCCGCGTGCGTTTTCTTCCGTTCATGCGGGATTGTCCGGTGAGTGATCCTCCCTGGTTGTCAGTCTGAGGCGCCGCCGTCAATTTCCCTGATTAAAGATACTCGATATTGATGTCAAGGTAGCTATAGTTTCCGTTTCTTTTTGCCTGGACAACATTAGCTGGATCTCCAGATGAACAGTGCCTCTGGAAAATATATACCCAAGGATGATTGTAGCAGGTCACACGACCAGAGCATGCGGACCCGTTCAGGAGGTTCGATGTGTGTTAATCTAAGCTTGCCAATTCCGATGTCATTCTCAAACGCGATTGCGAAACAGGTCCAACTGGCAGATACAACTGGAATCGTCCTGCGCAGTATGTGTTAGACTATATGTGCGTCGATCGATATCTGATGAACCGATAAGCTCTCGGCAATCGGGATTCAAGATGCAGAGCCCTCAAATCTAAGTAACACCCAATCCGATCCGAGTCGAGATGTTCCATTTGTTCTCGACCACGCGTTGCCATCCATCCGTTTGTTCGGCAGCGCATGCGTGGTTTAGCAATCAGGTTCAACCCACGGACCTTTTCCATGACAAGACTCGAGACCAAGTACCGACGAAACCGAGGCGGTAGCGCATGATGATCCAACGGAAGCAATTATTACTCACCCCTTTCTAGTAGAACATTCCGAGTTCCGAGAGGCCTAGGGCTGCAAGGACATGCTATTTTCTTGGCGGCCGCCCTGGAACCTCGCAGAAATTTGTTTCGCATCGTTGTGAATTGGTGTGTTATGGCACCTGGTATACTGCGGTGACTCTCTGCTTCCTAAGGTACACGTTCCCATGTTCCTGTCGCGGTGAGATATCCACGATCGTCTCCGTGAGCAGGTCACTGCCAGACGTGGCAACGCATACCTCCTCAAAGTTATTCTGAATGGCCCCTCGGCAATGCATAACCGGTAGGAGACACAGGTATGTACTGGAGGATACGGCATAGCACAGCACGTTGCGTTTGACGTGAGCAGCCAAAAGGATTAATAAATTGCGCCGCCCATCTCCTATTTTGTTTGTCAAAGACGCGGCTGGCCGGGGTCAAGTATTACGATAACGATTCAATGTTCCGTGGTGAGCATGTGCACAGGGGCTGGGCCATAGCGGCCTTATCCATAGCTTTGCACAATGAGGCTGAACCCTATATCTTTTACGAGAATATGGTGGGGCGCTTGGACTCCGCGTTATGAAAAAGATCAGAGATAAGGCGGGCTAATCCCTATTACCAGTGATCGGATGAGAAATCGAGTGTGTAAAGCTGCAGGAGTGGCGCCGGCGCGCTCTCACGTCATCATCGTTATTACAGTGTCTACCGAACACGATACCGATTGCCTGCCGGGCCGTCTTTGGCCCGGGCTGCATCCTGCCGGACCGCCTTTATCATAGGTTCCGATTCCTGAGAGCAAGTCCTAGAAAATACAAGTGCATACGGATTAGTATGGTCCGTCAAAATCGCGTGTTGAGTTAGTCAACTTAGTGTCTCCCATGTTAATTATTCCGAATCAGGTACATAACGTTCAGTCGGAACGTAAGCTCGCTGATAGGCCCGCAGGCGCGTTCCTTCAACACTGGCAATTCTGGTGATTGGCCTATTGCAGGGTGTACTGGCAGCAGCATGACATGGGGATCCCATCACTGTTGCAGAGTGACGGATAATTATTTTTGTTCCTCGGGTCCTTCTCCTTCCGTGCATCTTGATGAAGTGCACGTGATTGATCTATCTAATCTCGGTACGAGCCAACCAATCATCGCGAGCGTTCACTTAAAGAGGGACGCGAACAAGAAGGGGTGGGGGTATAAAGAGGTTGCCCCTGCTCGGGCGAGATCTCCCTATTTATAAACCCACACTTTGACAGTCCCTGGGTTCCCTTGACGCTACATTTTTTATTTCGAGCTCCCGGTTAATCTACTATTACAACAGCCCACCTTATAAATCCTCAACCCCACACTGTTACAACGTGGACGAAGTGTATTGTCGCCAGGTGAGTCGTCCGAATTGTCTGGTCGTGTTCTAAACGTTTATTCTTTCCCGTTTCAGTCGAGGTGAAACTCTGCCATTCACTTTAAATCCAGGCCACCCAACTCCTTACACGTTGCCTCTTGGCACCTCGCTTCACCCTTTGTCCTTCTCCCTCTGCTGTGCTCGTGATGACCGTCAAAGAATTCGTTCAGGACGTCAAACGCAAATTTTCCCACAAACGCAAGCAGAAAACGACCTATTCCGCCGACACTTATGATGACGGATCCGCGTCCTGCTCTAGCGCTGACGGGATTTCTCATCTAGACGACTCTTCCTCGATGTCCTCGATGTCCAGCACTCCAGGGCGAAGTCGCTTTGCCTCGTTGATCCGTTCTCGCAGTCTGTCTACTTCGTTTAAGAAACCTCATCACCCGCACCAAAAGGACAAGACAGTAGAGAGTAAACGTCATAGACTTTTCTCCGCGCCTTCCAGGCCGTCGGTGCGAAGCGGTTCCTCATCCGGCTATCAACAATCCGAGGGTAGTGGCACGCACTCGCTACATCGGAATGGGGGGCGAGGTGCGGCTGACCCGTACTTGAACGTCATCGACATTCGCTCAGATCGAACAGTCTCGTTGGGAGAAGGGCACCCTACATGGCGCGACTGTGTCGATCTGGAATGTTTGCAGTCACCACCACCGTTTGGCAGAGAGTCGCATTCAGATACTTCCGGGACAAGGACGATTGTAGGCTCCGACCACAAAAAGTCCGACTCTCAGTTTGACAGCATATATTCGCACTCCGACATAATCTCCGGCGATAGCGTTCCAACCATCTCCTTGACTCCTCCGATGGCGGATCTTCCTCCTCCTCCTCCTCCATCAAAGCACGAACATGCCCCGTCGGACGCTCCCCTTCCCCCTCCTCCCGAGGAAGAAATTCCCCTCCCCCGCTCGCTCCCGACCCTCGACAAGCCTACACCCGATCCTCTCTCGCCCCCCCTGGCTACCCTCGCGCATCCGATAAGATCGACCACCGCAAGCCCCGCACCCGTCATTCCTCGCTTGACGGCGCCGAGCATGTTCCTTCCTATCCCAAATGTACGCCTCGTTTTCCCACTTTCGCATTCCTTGCTATGGTGGTTGGCGCCCCGGTGGTCCTCGGGATCCCGTGTGTCATCGTCTGCGTCGGTGTTGTTGCCTCGTTCGGGGAGTGGACCAGCATTCCGATCGTCGTACTCCCAGTCCAATTCTTGCTGCCTCTACGCTCAAATGCCGTTCTGCGGCCATCCCTCCTTTCGAGGCAGTAGCACCAATGACCAGTCGGTCTCACCGCGCCCACGCCCACCATTCTTCTGTACTTTGGTCTTCCTTGTCGTTTCGACCTCTGAGCTAATCTTACTCGTTTCCAGACTGATCCTCTCAATCCTCTCTTGACAAAGCACGTCCCACCTGAACAACGGCCGAGGAGAGACGTCGGCGGAGAGTATGCCGGGAGAGATGTCCACGAGATGGTCGTGAGTTATTTACGCAAAATCTCTTCCTATTTTCCCAATTCAACATTGACTTGCATTACTTCTCGCTACTTCCATTTTTTTCATGCACATCCACATTACAGCTCTGTTTCCCGTATCTGCACGCGTTCTTTTATCATTTTACTTTCCCTATCTTTTCTTTTGTCTGTACGAACATCGACCCCAACTCTCTTGAGAGGCTGGCAGCCTTTTTCAGCATTGTATCCCCGAAGTGTAGTGTAACATTATTCAATGAAAGCAACTTAACACCGACGATAGAGGGACTGATTCCTGTTCTAATCACTCGTTTTGGGTAGATGTCCAACTCATGGCGCGCCTTGGCAAAAATGGCACGCGATAGGATTATAGCAAGTGACCCAGAAGATTTGGTGAAGATCTTGGATGTGAGTCTTAACCTACGTCACATCGGCTTCAGAGTCTGCAGCTCAATTGAATCGTTTCCACGAAGCTCTGGTCTCTTCGTCTCTCCTCTCTCGCTCGCCTCCGTCTAACGAACCAGGCATCGGCTGAATGCACCAACCTGTTTGCAGTCCTCAACGCCGTCCCCGCGACGTCTGTCCCTGGTTCGTTTCCCGGTTCAGGCTCCTTGCAATTCACACCCCTTCCCCCCTCCCCCGCCCCCGCAGCACCCTTGCCCCTTTCCCCCTCGGGTCTCAGCGGGCTTACCCAGCTCCCGGGAACGCCATCCCAGAAACCATCCTCGCTCCCCGGCGCGCCCGCGCTCATGCGCGGTGCATCCGTTCCCGCGACAGTCCATGCTCCAGCGCGCCATCATCATCACGCACACGACCTTATGCACCCGTTCGAACTGACCGTGTTCCGCGCGCGCGTGCATTACTGGTCGGGAGATCCGTTGGGGTACGTCGATGCTCTTAGCCGGATCTTAGCGGTGTGCAAACAGAGGGCGAGGGAGGAGGCGCGGGTGGTCGTGCAACGGCAGCAAATGAGGGACGCGGTGAAGGTGGCAGGAGGGGACGGTGAGGGTGCACGCCCATCGGAGGCGGCGGCGGCGGCGGACCGGGACGGGGATGAAGACGCAGCTGAAGACGGGGATGAGGATGAGGGAACAGATGACACCGAAGACGAAGGCGAGGGAGAGAGCGAAGATGAGGCTGAAGGCACTCAAAGCTCTGAAGAGAACACGGAGGCTCAAGAAGAAGAGGAAGAGGAACGCGACGAGGTTCTCGCGACGGCCGAAGCCAACCTCTCCATGTGGCTCGAACGTGTCGCGAGAGTCTGTCTGATCCTCGCAAGCCAGATGATCGAGATGAACGTAGGCGTCATGCGTCTTTATATTCCTTTTCCGCCCTACTTACATATGAATATTTCCCGTCGGTTGATAACCTGTCGGCGCTTTTGGACACCCAGGACTACCAAGCAGTGATCAACTTGCTCGCGCCGCTCTGCACACACCGCCCCTCGCCCAACGTTTTGCCAGTACCCTCTCCGGCTCTCCATTCGGCCCTCGGGCGAGTCTACCTCCTCTCCGGAAACCTCCAGAAAGCGGAGGAGCACTTTTCTATCGCCGCGTTGGCCGCAGGGAACGACGTCGTTATGAACTCGGCGTTGCTGGCAGCGGCGTCTGGCGACTGGACTCTCGCCGAAGAAGCGCTCCGAGATGTGGTTAACAAAGACGTGGGAAACATCACGGTGTGTGCGGACTGAATAGACACAAAGGAGGTGCTGATCCTGCTCGTTTGCTGCATCGTCTCAGGCAATCAACAACCTCGCCGTCGCGCTGTTATATCAGGGACGGATCAAAGAGGTGCGTACGAGCCCCAACGCGCTGCGTGACGTAGTTCAGAAACTGATCTGATGACATTCTTTTAAAATGGGGGTAGGGCATTGATCTGCTCGAATCGGCGCTCAAGACGTCACCTTCCTCCGTTGTCATTGCGGAGCCATTCCTATTTAACCTGTGTGCGTGTGTTGCTCCTTCTCGTGGTCTCCCCCCGGGCTCTGCTTAACTTCAATTTCACTCGTAAACTGATGTCGCGTAGCCACCCTGTATGAGCTCCGCTCGACTGCTGCCATTGACAAGAAGCGCGAGCTCTTGGTTGAAGTCGCCAAGTGGAGCGGCGATGGCCTTCGGACGTCCTGCCTCAAAATGCCTTCCAGTTAGGCGCGCCACGTGCTCTACAAAGAAGTGTCATGAAGTGATAACGAGATTATGTTGTGGGAAGGAGCATTCTTTATGACAGAAAGTTCCAATATGATGTAAAAGAAAGAAAGAAAGGAACAAGGGAAGATAAATGCACGGGAGGTGATACAATTATGAATGGTATCGTTGTCCTTGGAGACGAGCGCAGTGCTGATTTTGGCTGATGAACCAATGCTCACATGTCTGTCTGACGGTTCAGCATAAGACTGAAGGTCTTACCAGCTTATTACAACGCAATTCACAATACGCGTGAGCAAATCATTCAAGGTGATCGTGAAGTCCTCTGCATTCCATAGCATTGGCAAGTGGTCACGGTGTCTTTTTGTTGCCACAACCACTTGTCCGTCCCTGTTTGTTACTGTGTCACCACCATCCTCCGTGCGCACCTCCACACTCCACCCCTCTGTTCTAGTGCATCAAGTTGATCATCTATCTTTGCCTTTGACCTCCCCTCAAACATCTACTTGCTATGTCATTGATATTGACCAAAAATGACCAGCTTGCTTTGCTTCGTGATCTCAGAGATCAAGTTTGGGGAAACAAGTCAATCTTCAAACAACAGATCACTTCTTTGGCTGGCACTGGAGAGTTTCTCGAGTTTGGAAGACATTATCTGGCTGTCCAACTCATATGTGAACCACTACTGCGGTCAGAGGTGGATAGGCTTTTTATCTTCAAGGAGTACCAAAAGGCTATGGAGGAGTTTCAACAGAATGACTACCCCTACGAGAGAGGTGCCTACATTATAGGCCAGCCTGGCATAGGTATGATTATTTTGTGAAGTTAATGTTTGATTGCTTATCATGCTCAAGGGAAATCAACATTTGTTGCTTATGCAGTCATTGAATGTCTTCGGAACAGGCAACCTGTGGCTGTTCAGTATGCATCAGACAGGGGATGTAATGACTACATATTATTCCATGCACAAGGTGTCGGATTTCACCCAGTTTCCCACAGATTACATTCCACTCAGGCTGGTGTGCCTATCTGGGCATTCTCAGACTCTAGGCCACATGGTATTGCACCCACACTTGCATTCACCTGTGGTGTTGGTGTTCGAGTCTTCCAAACCACTTTCCCTGCCAAGGAACGCTGGTATCAATGGACAAAGGAATGTGGTGTCCTTCCTTATGTTCTATCTCTTCCATCTATTGAAGAGCTTAGGAGTTTTGCGTATGTAACATGAATTATCACTGATACTAGTCAACTGATGGGATTTTTAGCCATGTCATGGGGGTTGACCCTGAAAAAATGGCAGCTTTTGCAGAGAAGTGGGGATGTGTTCCTTGGACACTATTGAACCTTCTCAACAATCCCAGATCTGAATCTTCCCATCAAACAGCTACTATGGCAAGTGCTGAAAGGATTTCTGGAGATGTTTTTGCAGCTCTTCATGCAGTTGACTGCAAATATCTCACAGGCTTTGAGGCATCAGCATCCATTTTCTTCATTGAGCCTGAAAATGATGAGGAACATGCTATTTCCAAGACCATTGTTCCCACTGACTGGATTGCTGCCATACTGGGGAATGCTCTCATCAAGAAGTCTCTTGCTGAACAGATTCAGTTTTTTGATACCATGTCTCATCATTGTTATGCCTGTGTAACTGCTGGATGGCTTTTTGAAAGCTTCATCAAATACTTCCTCTGTCAAGGTGGCAAATTCATGATGATTCACTGGAAAGATACTGGGCCAATGGCTGAGCATCAGGAGACATTCACCCTTCCCCAATGCAACATGTATCACATGGCTCAAGATTTGACTCAGCCTCCTCCTTTCTACTGGCACCCTCCACCTGGCACTTATCAAGGAATCAATGGTGCTTTGGTCTCTGCAGGGCATGTTCTGGTGATACAGCTATCAGTCTCTGGCACTCACAAGAGCCCTCAGCCAGGTGTAGACAAGCTTTGGAGCCTATGTCCAAAGAAGTTGAAGTACCTTGGCTGGAAGTTGCTATTCATCAGTCCTACTGACTCAAGGGTCAGAGGTCTTGCAAATGCTTATGCCAACAATCTGCTTTATGGAGATGAGAAGCCCTCAGAGAGTAGCAGAAAGAAGAGAAAGAAGGTTAGGAGGCAACACTTGCAAGTCGGGTATGCCATTGTCAACCTACATGGAAACTCGGGTGGTTTCATGTATACTGTCAGTGTAAGTCATCAGGTGTATCTATATAAACTGTACTAACTAGTTGCTAGGATCCCATCAGGAAGAATGATGATAACGATCAGATTGCTTGTACTAGTGGGGCTAGATAAGCAGTATCACAGATGGCAGAGTAGAGAGGAAGATATGATCAGAAAGGCTAGCTGTATTGCATTCAACTAACGATGGTTTCATGGCCTTCAATGTATTGTGTACCACACGATGACTGTGAAGAGCATGATTCAATGGCATCCGATGAGAATGCAAAGTATATTTTCCCATAGCTGGCACAAAACAACACGACGACGATCGACATGATATACTGCAAACGTGGCAAGAACCATCTTGAGACGGATTCAGAAGAAAACAAGGCTGAACGTGATTGTTATCGTGATACTGCAACGAAGTAGAGAAGTGTCGTAGGGTAATAACGAGGTTACGGTAGTGGAAAAGGTGCATTCTTAACTTCCGTGGCATTAAAGTTAAGGAAACGAAAGGAACAAGAAAGGAGACGTGCATGGGAAGTGATACAATTGTGAATGGTATCAGTGTCGTTCGAATGCGTTCTAGTTCATGCAAGGATTGTTCGTTGCTTTCACTGATAGGAAGACATTGGGCCTCGATAAGGATAATTGTTCTCGGAGACGAGCACGAAGCGGATTTTGGCTGACGTTCAAACGCTCACATGCCTGCCTGACGGTTCAGCATGTAAAGTTGAAGGTCTTGCCAGCCTGTCACACGACACAATTCACATCACATGTGAGCAACCATCATCGCGGACGGGCATAAAAACACGACTCACCCCCTCCGACACGACACATGACCTTCTTGGACGTCGTGTGTTCGCCGCCAGTACTACGTCCCGACCTCGTCAAAGTCGTCAACCGACACGTGACAACTTTCCTCGAGAGTGGGCTCGAAAAGGCATACGAGGCCCTGATCTCTTCGCCTTCTTTCGGTATCGTCTTGAGGGGTGGGTCGACGCGTTCGATGAGGAGCCCATGAGGAATAGAGTTCACGACAGCTGCAAACTCCGCGTCGAGCGGGTCCCTGGGATTCCCCGGGACGTAAATGTTCATCGGTCCATCGAGCGATGGGGTATATGCACCCGTACGCGATACAGACCTCGACGGCGTCCGCGTCGTCGACCCGTCTCGGTAACTCGAGGGCGGTGCCCTGGTGCCGATGACGGACGCTCGCGCTGAAGAACGTAGTCCACTGTAAATGGGAACCAGTTGTGCGCGCGCTTTGAGCATCGCTTCAGGAGTCTGCGCTCTGAATACCAGTCCTTTACCACTCTCCGTCAGTGGACTTTCAGGTCGATAAAATGACATGGTGGACGAAGGCCTCGATTCAGAGGATACGTGCACACTTGGGAGGGGTATCATGGATCGACTCGGGGGTCGGGGAGGAGGGAAACGAACACCGCCCGGTGTATGTGCACGTACGTTGCCAGAAGGGCCGGGCGACGAGGTAGAGTGGGTGAGAGCCGGGGAAAACGCGCGCTGCATGAGGGTCGTGAAGTCGGCTTCATCGCCATCGTCTTCACCTGGATGTCTTGCGGACACGGAGCGCCAGTACATTGCTGGACCGGGGATACAACTCGGGGTTCGAGGTCTTGGACGAGGCGTCGTGCCTAGGCCCGGTGTCTGAGCACGAGACGGCGGTCGTGTACCAGGTGTAAGCGAAGGAAACGAAGGATTGGATGAAGGGGCAGTCGATATAGAGGAAGTTACAGGAGACCATGGTCTTGAAGAGGCGTTAGAGCTTCGAGACAAGCTGCGTTGAGGCGTAACGGGAACCAGCGGCATGCGCCCTGACGTAACAATCGATCTCGCGGTTTGCCTCTTCGGAGTGGTGGGTTTGATAGTCGCCAGGCCTTCATCTTCGACCTTTGTTGAAGGGTTCCAAGGTTGTTTTGGAGGAAGCTTGGGCTTTATCGTAACGTTGTTCAACTCTGGTACTCGCTTTGATGACTGAGGAGAAGACGTGGGCGTCAAACTCTGGCTGTGTTTGTGTCCGTTCCCTGTTGGCAGCTTTTCTCGATTGTCGTGGAAAGTGAAAAGGGAAGAACGTTGTTTTCGAACAGTCCTTCCCTTGGGTGGCTCCGAGGAAGACAGATGTGTTGCTGACAACTCTCTCGACACCGGTAGTGGAGCAGCGGGTGTGGCAGGCGATCTAACAGCTCCAACGAACCTCTTCGCAAGCTTTCTCAAGGGCGACATGGACCTCGATAGCGTGCTTGCACGGCTTGATGCCTGGCTTTTCCCGCTCGGAGGGGTCGCGAGGTAACCGTTGGCACTGGTGGTGTGACTAGACTTGGACGAATCGGTCTCGCTCGGTGCCTGATCCGCGCGAGTCAGGATCTCGCGGACTCTGCCCATTTCTCTGTCAGTCCGTTCTATCCGCTCTTGAAGAACGCGCCACCGCTTCGCCGCTTCTGCATGCCGACGTAACGCCTCTCCGTTCTTGGTAACTCGATTCTTGACGCCATTATCCATGATTGCCAGGACCTTGGTAGTGGCGGGCACGTAGTGTCTAAATCAAGATCAGCTTCGTTGACGAACGGACGAGGAGTAGACATACGCCTTCTTGGCTTGGAAAGATCCAAGCAGGTTGTTGAACACATCCAGGTTGACCGGGGATTTCTCCGATCGAACGGAGTTGGCGAACGAGGTTCGGGACGTGTTGTCGTCGTTTCTCTTGTGTACTTGCCATATAAAATCCTGTGGCGGATGAGTATATAGCCCTGAAGACACGCTCGCCAACACACCTGACATCGGTTCACAGCCTTCTCCAGACTGGACATCATGCCGTCCGCTTGTTCCGTGACTGTGCGAAATACTGTGATCCACTTGTCCTCCTTGAGTTCTTGCTGGAGCTCGTCGGTCTCCTGCTGTACCGCGTCCCACTCCGCCAGCAGTGCGGCATGCTTTCTAAGCATGACGGCACGTTCGGAGGAATCACCAAAAGGTTCGTCTTCGGAGGGATGAAAGGGGGTCATGGATTCGTTGATATCTTTCATGCCTTGCTCGATGGACTCGAGGCGCTCGTTCATGCTCATGATGGCATTGTCAATTTCTGCGGTCGTCTTGGCCTCCACGCCCTCTGCTTGAGGCTTGTGTCGCAATTCTTGTATCTCTACACGACGATACGGGGCGTCAGCGCTACGTGGGATCACACGGCAACGAGGGAAAACGAACCGAATATACGCGTCTGCACATCGGAAACTGCGTAAGAGAGCTCAGTGATGTGGGTCGAGATGGCCAATAAGCGGATGTCCCTGAAAGAGAGGGCCTTCTTCAGCTTCGACCACCAAACCATCGTCGTCGTGTGGACGAAAGTGATAAGACACTCACTCCTGACTCTTGCGCCTTCCCGTGGGTATTGGTGGCAGGGCGCGGTTCACGGTGATCGTGACGTCCTCTGTATAATGAGTATGCATGGCAGATCGATTCACGTAAGTTTCCAAAAGACGCGAGGTGCCTCGAGGCCCGGATGAATTGCAAAGTGCTTACCTTGGTCTGCTCGGGTCAATGAGATACTGGATGAGGACGCGGAGCTGAGGGTGCTTGTGGTCGAGGCGGGGGAGGGGTCGAGGGAGTGGTAGTGGGAAAGAGGCGTCGAGCCGGTGGTGGTGGGAGAGAGGAGTGCCATGTGTGATGAGGGAGGAGGTGGTGGACTACGGTCTGTTTCGGTGTGCAGTGCGTCGGAGGAGCGAGTGGGTCCGAGCTGGAGGATCCGCCGCGTCTGCTCCGACTCGGAGGTGGCTTTGTGCGATCGAGCGCGGCAGACGGTGAGAGACAAGACACGACACGACGGATCCTCGAATTCAAGACTGAGTTGAATGTCGAGCGACGCGCCAGCTGTGTGGGGCAGCGACGAAGACGCGCGAACTTTGTGGAGGAGCGTGCAGCGTGGTCGACGTGTCTAACAACGAGCGAGGTCGTCGTGACAGCGACCGCCGGTGAGCCAAGCCTGAGACGTCCGATAACGGCAAGTTACAATAGCAACCACCAATTTATTCATTTCTTAATGTGCCTCGACATTCAATGAATTCGAACACCCACTCTCTCCCCGCATTGATATAGTTTTCATCTACATAATATACATCCAAGGAATAGCCTACGAGTCCACCACCATAGCCTCGGGTTGGATATCCTGCTGTCGCACAACCGCCGCCTGACTAATACTCATACCCACCCCATCGTCTCCGTCCACCGCCATCGACGACGGCAATGACTGCGGGGGCAGGAAATCCGATTCTATCGCCTTCAGTTCATCCCTCTCCTTTGCGCGTGCTCGCCAGTGGTCCTCTAACCCTTCACGAGCCTCCTTGTCCGCCTCGCGCACCATCATAATGCGGCACGGCCGCCAACGAATCGGGTCCATCGTGTTGTAATACCCAGGTGCGAGTCCCTCCAACGCCCAGAGTTGACTCGTTTCCACCACAGGTCCACCCTCTATGTCCAGTGCCTTCTCAACAAAGCTGTCCAAGAGGGGATGTCTGAGCAGTCGTGGATAATAGCGTCCCGCTATCAGGTTCAGTGATAGAACAGCTTCGTGTCCAGGAGCGAGAATCGGACGGAATTTAAATCCTTCCGGAGGATGTGGGAGAGGGAATGGCAATGACAACACTGGATGCGAGAGCTGTTCGTTCGCCGAGCGTTCTTTGGGTTTCGAATTCGCGGGTGGTACTCCGTCAATGGCAGGATCAACTCCAGGCGCAGTCATCCCCTGTTCGTTCATTCCATTATCGGATGTCGCAGGGGCCTCCACAGCCTTGCCCTTGCCCTTGCCACCATCATCGGAGCCTCCCTCTCCTCCCAGTGATCCCCCCTCCCAGTCTTCATCGACAAGTTCATAGAGCATCCCCGTAGCTCTACATTCTTTTGCCATCGTTCCGTCCGATCTCTCGGCGTCCACCACGTAAAGCCCGTCGATACGCATGAACACTCCCCGAGTTTCCGCTCCCACCAACTCATCTGCCTCCGTAGTATTCAGCATCTTTGTGTACTCCATTGCTTTGCGTGATGGACCAGCTGGAGGCAGGATGTTCTCCGTTCCTTTGGGAGCTATCTGTGACCGCGATAGTTTGAGCCGTACGAGCTCATCAGTCCAGATCCGCTCGGCGCCCCACCACAATCCTTGATAACGTGTTTGGGTAACCGTCTGCGTGAGTGCAATGGGAGGTGGAGCGGAAATGGAAATGGGCTGAGTGTTCGCCGCGAGAGACAATACGTTGCTTGGGCCAGTACTGCTACTACCACGCGCTAGGCTCGCGTTGAATGTCATACTGGCATTCATCACCGAGTCAAGCGATCCCCCTTGTTGAGCACCAGTTATGATACGCACTGTCCCAGAGTGCGAAGAGTTTGCCGGAGGAATAGAGAATTTGTAATCCCAGTCGTCTGTAGGAGCCCAATAACCAGCAAGATTGGCAGCGATTTGGACGGCAAGTGCATAGGCTGCAGCAGCGTTGACGAAAGTAGCTCCTTCCGTGGGTCGGAAGGTGTCGGTGTCGGTATTCATTTGTTCTAGGGGAACACGGTGGATTGCCTGGATAAGATCGTCTGACGGCGCATGCGCTTGGTATGGAAGGACCTGGTCAGCGGGGATATAGTAAGAACACGAGATCCCTAGCAGTTTCATTTTGTATGACAATGTCTGGATGACAGTCCAGGGCACTGATCTGTTCTCGTCGTTGGACCCGTTTCCATTTTCAGTGGCGGTCGAGCTCTCGCCGGCCTGGGTCTCCTCGGTTTCGACGATGTGAGCATCTTCACCTACTCCTGAATATCTTATAGCCTCGGCTTTCATCCTGGCTTCCTCGACTATGCCAGGCCAGAAGATGATAGCATCCTTTTCACCCAAAAGCCCAGGGATGGGAGGGCTCAGGGCACACCACAACAACTCTCCGTCTCTATACCATTTTCTGAGATGGATTCCGTCGGCATAGGCGGACCGTAGATCGGCGTTGCGCTCCCTGAGCATACTCTGTTTGGGACCTTGGTTTTGCTTGACGGGACGGGGTACACGACGGATAGCCGCATAAGGTTTTGCTCGTTCACGAGTGGTGCGACCTGACGCGGACGCAGATGGCGTAGCATTAGCGGTAACTGCCTGAGCAGGAACCTTTCCGGTAGTTGCACGTGGAGTTGCAGGCAAGGGAGTTGAACGCCTTGGAAGCAGACCCATGGAAGCTGTGATTTCGCGCTGTGGCTTTTTGTTGCAATATTTGCAATTGCAGTTGGAACGAACGAGACTCGGGTCCGTGAGTAGCCAAAGAGCATGAGGGATGAATTCTGGGACGGAACGGAATCGCTTGGCGTGACGCGAACCTGTGCCAAACAGCGATGGGAAAGGATATAGAACGGAAGAACGAGCGGACGTACCGATAAGATAGGCATCATGTCGCGGTGAGTTCGCTGACCCTTTGTTGTGATCGAACATCTGATAGCCAGGTGGCCAACTACGAAGCACGTAGGTAGGCCCGACTTCATGGTGAGATGCGCACACGACGAAGCGCGTCAATGGAAAGTTTGGCGACATTTTGGATTGGAAACGTACCAGGCTTCTTCAGTTGGAGTGCCAGACTGGCACCGACTTCGCACCTCCACTTGATGGAGAGGCTCTCGTCGATGGGCACAGGCCTCATGTAATTAACATGGCCTTCGCTATCCACGACGCGAGCGGTATTACTTGGCCATTGGCTCTCGTCGCCGTCTGAGACGGGAAAGTCTATGAAGGTCGGGTTTTGGGGGAGAACATGTCCCGCAGAAATGCTCCGCATCGACATATTGGTACGAAGTGACGATGCGGCGTGACCGTTACAGGATAGAGCAAACGAAATTTGTGACATCTCATTTGATCACGTGAACCTGCGTGGGTATAAGTGCAGGCGACCAACTTTTTGAGCACAAGGGCCGGCCTTGCGTCTGGAGACCTGACTATCCAAATTTAAAGTACTAACTTGATCATATAATGTGAGGGATCCGAGATTGCGAGGAAACGAAAATTATAAATTATTTATGGAGATAGCTATCTAAATTACGTAGATTATCGTTTTGCACACGAACCCAATTGGCAATGAGTCAATATTGACGCTTTCAATTCCTCAGACTCCCTCGTATCGATCCCTATATCGACAATGACATCCCAGTCAGCACCGAGTCGCAGCGTAACATGCACGGTTTCGCTGTCCGGGCCAGCCCTTGGCGCGCATCTTCGCTTCCCCTGAGTCAATGTGTACGACATAAAAAGAGCTTCTAGGACTTATAAGTGTCTTTCGTGTTCAAAGATGCACCGTGACGCTTTCTACCTCACAGAGCCTCAAGCTCGCATCGCATCGACAGTCTAGATTCCCCATCTTCACAATGGTATCCATGTTTGCACTTCTCACCAGCCTTTTGCTTGCATCTGTGGCTCTGGCAGTTCCAAGTTCGTCTTCTCGGCTGCATGCTCGCCTTGCTAGTCGTAGTGGGAACCGCCAGACTCTGCCGATTAACCGCGTTGATGCACCTACCGGTGCTGTCTCCAACACGGAGTACAGCTCCAACTGGGCTGGTGCTGTCTGGACGGAGAGTGGGGTTAGCACTGTCCTTTTGTCCCATAGTCATGCTCGATCTCATACATTTTGCCAACAAGGGAACTTTCACCACTGTCACTGGTACTTTCACCGTCCCCACCCCCTCCGGCTCGGACGGTTCTGCGTCCGCTTGGGTTGGTATTGACGGTGACAGTTGCAGCAATGCCATCCTGCAGACCGGCGTCGATTTTATAATCAGCGGCGGTGTGGTCTCGTATGCTGGTGAGTCACACTGAACAAATGTTCGTTCTGAATCTATCATTCATCATCCATTGTTCGTTCGCCGCCTAGCTTGGTACGAGTGGTACCCAGACCACTCCTACGATTTCGGCGACATTACCATCAGCGCCGGTAACCAGATCAAAGCCACCGTCACTGCTTCCTCCACGACTTCTGGTACGGCGGTCATAGAGAATTTAACCACTGGCAAGACGGTCACGCAGGAAATCTCTTCTTCCTCTTCTCTATGTGAAAAGGATGCCGAGTGGATGGTCGAGGGCGGCAGCGGCGCTCTCGCAGACTTTGGCACGGTCACGTTCACTAGCGCCACTGCCTCTGGCTCCAGCGGCACCACTTATACCCCAGGTGGTGCTGCCATCTGGAATATCGAACAGAACAACAAGATTCTGACGTCGGTCTCCACCAGCGGAAATACCCTCACCATCAATTATGTCTAAACAGTTTGACGGGTTGGTAGATACCATTCTCCTTCCGTCAGAAGGAACTTTTTGTAAATGCTGTTTACCTCGATAACACGATTCGTTTGGTTACTCGCACAAAGAAGACTCTGAAAAGCGACTAAGTGATGAGTAGAAGTACCCTGATTGCTCTCATCATATGCGTGCATCGCTATTCGGTCAGTGACACACTACTTTCCAGATCGATCGACGCGGGACGTGCGATCATAGCAGGGCAGCTCGCATGGTTTTCTAGGATCTTTCTGGAAAATCGATGAAATTTCCCAATTCATGCGTTTTCAGTTTCTGCGTTGCATTGGGGTCTAGCGATCCATCCAGACTTGCTCCCCTTCGACACCAGGTTTTCGTTATACAGAACTGTAACA
Source organism: Leccinum fibrillosum (assembly GCA_038091135.1). Classification (NCBI taxonomy): domain Eukaryota; kingdom Fungi; phylum Basidiomycota; class Agaricomycetes; order Boletales; family Boletaceae; genus Leccinum; species Leccinum fibrillosum. The sequence continues at coordinate 1,340 of JBBPNI010000247.1, read as the reverse complement.
AAATCGCTTTGGCCAAAATATTAGCAACAGAACTTTACTTTCGAAGCTTCGGGTTCTGGGCTAGGAAGAAATTGTCCCTCCGAGTCGACCGTCTTGTCAGGCACGGACACGGGAGAGGATGCAACGTGGTCCGACAACGGCTTGCTATGCTTGACACCACTAGGGTGCTCATGATCGATCGTCTGCCAGTAGTGGAAGGCCCCACTGCAGACCAGACGAGAATGTAAGCTAGCCGACGGCCCCGATTCTTCGACTCGGAGGATGGCCAGCGACCGGGTAGGACGAAGATGAAAAAAGGTCGCGGAAATATAGCGCGGCGGTGCAGCAACAGCAGTTTTGAATTGAACGACTAGGAAATTTCTCCAGCAATGATTTGCTACACGGGCGTCTCAGGTCTACTACCCGTCTTATCACACGGCTCTCCCGGGCCGCCCAGTATCACCGCACACAAGTCAATATTCCTCCTCGTCTTCCTCGTGAGGTCCGATGCCTTTCGACAACCAATAGGATCGCCGTCTACTCATCCGGCTCTTGTGCGCGTCGTCGTCGTCCGATACCGCGATGTCATATGCCTTGTCCTCTAGTCCATCTTCCGACAGATCATCCTCGTCCGTTGTGTACGTCGCCAGTATATCAAGTTGGCCCGTTCCATTCGTACGTCCAGATTGCATGGGACCTCGTGCCTGGATCTCATATCTCCCGCTGTCATCGGGATTTCCCTCCTCCACGACCTCGTGTCGAGCGTCGTCGTCGGCAAACTCGAGTTCCATGGGTCCATGTCCATCCCATCCTTCTCGTACCCTGCCTTTCTCGTCGTCGTCGTCGTTGATAGGCACATCGGCACTGACGACCGAAACTTGCGGAGACATCCGGAGAAGTTTATGCAAAATCCTTTTTTCATATACCTCTTCAAGGAGGCGTCGGTTGTTGATGGTCTGGAAATTCGCTAAGGAATCCGGATGCTCTACGATTGGCGATGACGGCGTACCTCTTGCGTTACACCTAAGATGCTCGACAGGATGCTCATGTCCGCTGGGTTCGTCGCCGCGCACAGACGATACGAGCGGCCCTCGCGGCGCGAGCTCAACATCCCAGCACACGAGAACGCTCTCGCTTGCATGATCCCATAGGCACCGGCGAAGGTCTGTCGGACCTTGGATATGCCATAGGAACCCTTGGAGATGTCATTCGCTAAGCAAAGAGTCAGAGTCAGTCAGGATTATCAACCACGAAGTCACCACGCACTGATATCCGTAGGATCTTCGATCGAAAGCAGTAGACCCTTGTACGAATCGTACCACCCCCTCTGTCTCTTGCTAAAATACGATCCTCCATGCCTC
>JBBPNI010000246.1:0-30326 GCA_038091135.1 Leccinum fibrillosum | reverse complement strand
TCCGCATCCCCCTGCCCATCCCACCCAGGCCCGCGATACCCCCGCACGACCGACCCATCCTCGTTCCACTGCACTGCGTGCTCCTCCGCCTTCGGGTCCGACGTGTACCCGACGAGCGTCACCCGCTCGTCCACCTCGACGACGTCCGAGTAGAGCGGCGCCGTGCGGCGGATGTTGAGATCGAATATCCGCGGGCGCGACTGGTTTCCGATCAAGAGCAGATCTTTGAATCCTTTTGTTATCAGCAGCGCGTGCTGGTGGCCTTTGCGTTCGAGGAGCGCGTTCGTCGCGACGGTCGTAGACAGTCGAATGTAGTCTATGTTTTGTTTGTTTGAAGTTTTAGATAGAGAGCATAGTAAGCGCTAGCGCGACAGACTGATGTCGTGGACGACACACCGATCTTGCTCGTATCGAGCACCTTCCTCCGTTCGATCTTTTCCCCTGTCACAATCTCCAACACCCTCCTGATCCCTTCCGTCGGCGCATCGTCGTAGTTCAACGGGTCCTGGGACACTGCCGAGGATTAGTATATTCGCCCCACTCGGTGCTCCCAGCAACTGGTCATAAACCGTGACACTCACACAGCTTCACCACGAGCTCCCTACGCTCGCTAGGACGTTCTGGATCAGGATAAGATCTATATCGTCGTCGAGAGCGTCAAAGCATTACGACCCGTCACCATAACTACGACAACTTACGCATGGACGTCACAAAATGTGCCCCCTCGGTCTGCACAAATCCTGATAGATCGATCTGGGACCATCTCAAGGCTTGATTGCGATAGGATTAGCGAGGGAAGAGAAAGAGCGTGTCTGCGCCTAGTGTGGCAAATCGCTCATAGATACGGAGGGCCGCCCGCCCAGGCGATATCTTATCAAGGACGAACCCCTCGTGACCCCAGCCATTCTCCCACCGCAGAGTCACAATTTAAACGTTCTATCGATCGATTGTTATATATATATATCCAAAGAAAAAGACCATCATAACGCAATGCACTAACTAATAAGACGATAGCACGCAAAAAGGAAAGGTGGGGGGTAGAGTGAGGCAAAAGGGAGAGCTTAGGGAGAGAGAGTCTGCCTGAGGAGAGGACAACAAAGTAGCCAAGTGTTTCAGCTCTTGTCAACGATCGCGTACGTAGATATTCCAGGAAGAGAAAGGAGGTTATTAGATGAAGGAGAAAAAAGAAAATGGACGCTTTCAAGGAATAAGCAATTGGATTCACACCGTGTAAGAGTAATGTAATAAAGAAGAAAAAACGAGCCACAATGAGGAAATGAACAGTCGGACCAACATGTTCCATCTCCGTGACAAATAAAAACAAAAAAACGGGTGGAGGTATCGGTGGTGGCCAACGAGCACAATACATTACATAGGGAACCCCGGAATCAGTCTTCCTCTTCTTCCTCCAAGACGTTGTGAAGCGGGGCACCGTGAACGTACCGCCCCGGTGTGTTGCGACCCGACTCAGAGAACAGCATCTCCGGATCTGGCGGCGACAGATGACAGTCCGCACCAACCTCTGATTCAGCCTCATCTTCAATCTCGGGTGGGTCGGATTCAGGGACCGAGGCGGGCGATGAGGCTCTGACGGCAGGGGAAACAGGAGGAAGTTCTACGCTGGTGGAAAGAGAGGTCGGCGTAGATCGAACAGGAACAGGGAGTTTGGATGGGACAGAGGCGAGGCTCTGCCTCTCTTTTTCGCGATACATTTCAATGAGCAACGTGGTCTTGCTCTGCGGTATGGATTTATGGATATCATCGTCGGACAGCACGGGTTGGGGAAATGTCATGGATTCGAATCGCAAGTTGTGCTTGTCGCCGGATTCGGGAGCGTCGAGTTCGCCCGTCGGCGATGGCGACGCCGAGGGACCGTACTTGCTTCCCTCCGACTCGAACGAAGGCCTCATGTCCTCCGGCGTCTGAATAACAGTGTTTTCAGGCGTCCCATAAACCAGTTCATCTGGCACGTCATCATCATCACCATCAGAGTCGTTTGCGTTAACCGGCGGTCGTACCGGTAGAGGTGTTCCTCCCGGTCGTCGATCCGGGTGGAGATCGAAATAACCGACTCGCTTGGGCTTTGGATACGACATGACTGACTCGATATCGGGGTCCTCCTCCCCTTCTTCTTCCTCGATCTCTTCATTTTCTCGCTCCTCTTCCCGAGGGGTAATAATCGGGTCTTGGAACGGCTCCGCCGACGATCGCCGCGCTTGCGCCTCCTCCTCGTCCGAGAGCGGCGAACGCGCTCTCACGCCCGCGAGAACCATTGCAATCTCCTGGCTAGCAAGCTCGGGGTCCGAGCGACCGCCCTTGATGACCCCGCCCTTTCCCCCTGGAGATCGACGTTCCGCTTCCTGTGAGCCCATTCGGCGGGTATGCGCAGCAACAAGTATGTCCACCCACGCATCATCCCTCGACATCCTCCGCTTCTGCTTCTGAGCAGGCGTCAACGCCGCGCTCGCACTCTCGTTCAGCTCGTCGTCACTGTAACTCGCTAAGCGCGTCTCGAAATCCACGGTAGAGTACTCAGCTGGCACTAGCGAAGAGCGTCGCACTACCGACGGACTCGGAACAGGAATCCGAAACCGCCGCTTGGTGTTTCCGGGAGTGAGCGGCGAGTCCGAATGCACGCGCTCCAATGGCCGCGCTGGAGAGGAACCGTTGGAGCCCGCTGTACCCGGTCGGGAGTATGGGTGATCATTGTCTCCCTGCGTAACTGGTGATACCGGAGACACCGTGACCATAGGAGCGACCTTTGACAGCGTAAGTATTTTGCTGCCGTTGGACCTTAGCATCCCCTCGAATTCCACTTCGCGAAAAGTAGGGCTTTTGGGAACGTGTCCCACGACATAAGGCCGACCATTCAGCGTCGCAGCAGGTTTCCACGGCCTCGATTTGCTGGACGGCGAGAAAAGAAAGGGCAGCCGGCGCTTAGTCCCAGAGTCTTTCGCGAGTTGCTGTCTATACTCCAAAGGCACGAACTCTTCAAACAGAAAGATGGTAGTTGCAGTGCGGGGATCGCTTGCTTTGGCTGGACTCTTGTTGAGCGGCAAAGACTTGAACTCGATCTGGGAAATAGAAGTAAGCAGGAAGCCCCGCTCGCATTAGCAACGCAGGTTTACCAAGGCCCAGTTGCACTCCCTGTCGGTCTCCTCGCCGCGTTCAATGTCCATCCACCCACCTCCATACACCAAGTCGCAAAAGACGTCCAAGAACGCTTCCTCGACCATTTCTTCGGATCCCATGACGGGCTCAGTATCCCAGCCGAACGGAGGAAGCGCACGCTGGGTCTTCTTCAGTTTTTTCGTGATGGTTGCGTTTTGTGTCGGCCACGCGGTTATGGAATGGAGGACGGGAGTACTGAACTGAAGCGTCGCACTGAGGCGAGCATCCGGACGGTCGAAACCGATGGCCGAAAAATCGTTCCAGCTCATCGTCGCACGCTTGGCCGTGCGGTTCTGTCGAGAGAGCTCAGCTTCACGTCACGAAGTGGTCTCATAGACATACCATCCTTTCACCCTCGGTAGGATCGAACTGGAGCTTCTTCTCGTCGACTTCCAGCATTCCGAACCCCGAGGTTTCGAATTCACCCCACTTTAGCTCAGTCAGGGTCCTGAAGCGGTCCTCGCCCGCCCTGGCACCTTCGCCAGACGTCGACGCCGAAGACGTGCTCGACGTAGCGGACGACGTCCCCATCGGACTCGTGTATGGATGGAAATTGGCCGGCAAGTCCATTCTCTTCTTGTATGCATCCGAATAACGTGGCTGCAGCTTCAGTCCAGAGGGAGCGATACGCTCCCATTCCTTGGAGCTAGGTAATCCATGACTGCTATCCTGACCGGGACGGGGGTGTGACGCCCAACTAGCGGCGGTCTTGACCAAGTCGGGTGAGTACATCCGTACGTTGCGACGAACGCTGACCACGCGCATCGTCCGTGCCCCTCGGCGTGCTTGCGGCTTGTCTTGCTTCTCTTTGACGAGTAAATAGGGAAGCATGGAAGGGTATCCCCTGATCCAGTCTTTGAGGCGGGTCGGGACCCCGAGAGTGGTTGCGCTTCCAAGGGCAACGTTGGTGTTGATGTCAGAACGGGTCCCTGGGGCCTTGGGTGAGTCCTGCCAACGGATGAAGGCCAGCATGATGTGTTCCATGGCGTTGACGGCACGAAGGTAATGAATGTAGGTGTGGTGGAACGAGAGGCAAGCCGGACCCAAGCCGAAAAGCAGAGGTCCAAAGAGAGGCGAGAGTGTAGGTGGGGTGTGTCCGGAGGCAGCACTGTGGGCTGTAAAGCGAATGAGGAGGCTTAGCAGAGTCCATAGTATCGTCCTCAAAACGGGAGGCAACGGGGGCAAAAAGGTCGCAAAGTGGGTCGGAGGGTAGTTGAGCGCTGGCAAAGGACCGAGGCAAGAAATGATGAATCAGTGATCGAGGCCTCGTGTATGTGAAAAGGCCAATGAAGGGCGGTGCATACCAGCTTCCGAATCACGAAACTCCACATAGTGTTCCCAAGAGATAAGACCACGGACCGCCTGACCACCCACGACTCTTACGACCCGCGCAAGACCCCAGCGGATGCACATGCCCAATTCGTGCGGACCTGCGAAGCGAGCTTCTTCGCGCCAGCGGTGTTCTGCATCTGGAGACGACGGGTTGGCACAGGTATCCAAAAAGGTACGAATGAGGCGCTTGATAGCTGACGAAGAGATATCAAGAGCGAGGGCGGAGAAAATGAAGGGCGTTGTCAGGCAGCGGGAACCCAACTCGACGGCAACGACGTCCACGAGCCGTGCCACCTCGTCGAGGCCGAGAACGACATGGCGCTCGTAAGAGAGATAGCCATAATCATGTTCCAAGGCCCTCTCTTCGCCAGATTCGTCGCGAGGTCGATCGAGGTTGAGGGAGAGAAAACTGCCGTCCGGTATCTGGGCAACGAGGTCGCCGAGATCGGGTTCGTGTCTGGGTGAACTCAGAGTACGTGCTCTGAGCTTGCCTTCATGGGTTTTCTTCCTTCCGCCGTCCTTTTTCGTGGGCGTTTGGATGGGCGAGCGAGAACTGGCTTGGCCGAACTCGTCGAAGCTGGGCGTGGCGACGAGGGGGTTGGCTGTTGTTGTTGTTGCTGATTTCTTTCCTGGTGTCGAGGTCGTCCTTGAGCGCGAGAATAAGCTAGGCATGGAGAGAAAAGAAAAGGAAAAGAGAAGAGAAAAAAAAGAGAAAAAAGGACTTCGGAGCGACTCGACGTGTTCTCTGAAACGGAAGTCCCACTAATTTCTCAGGATCAGCCACTCAACAACAACAACAAGGAGAGAGTCAGAATCAATCAATCAATCAATATTGGCAGTATCAATGTATTGTAACTACATCCACGTGGTCCAGCTCATACAACGAACCCTCGGTGTATCCGAGAGTCCCAGGGACTCCGCGCCAGATCGACCGTCGTCCACTCCTTTCCGTGTGATTGAGCGGGCGCTTCTCCAGCAGGCACCGAAAAAGCATATGGCACTGTCAAGTCCGGTCCTTGATCTGGCACTCTCAGAGGCCATGAGATCACAGGTCGCTGACCATTGGGCGCATACCTCATCACTGCGGAGGAAGGTTTGGGCCGAGATCGAGCGGAACAGATGCACATGATCAAGAAGACAAATAATACTCCTGAAAAGGGACCATCAGCGCCATCCTTCAAGTTGTACGTACATTAAATCTATGCCCACCTGTTCCCCCCACCGCAGCTATGAGCACTCCTGCATGATGGCTAGCCCAGTAGCAGACGTTGGTGCTTCCCCTACAATTTGTCAGTACACTAGTTATTTTGACCCCCAGCGTTACTTACAACGTAAAGTCACAGTGAATCTCCGCACGGACGACAGGCAAACAAGACAAGAGTATCAATGCCAAAACGGTGTTCAAGGAATCTATAAAAGTTGAGCGACCGCTTCCTTGTCAACAGTGGTTCAGGGACCTACACATGCTGTTTCGTACTGATTTATAGTTAATTAATCTCTAGGGTCGGACGGATAAGAACGAATGGCGGAGGAACTGCCCAGCAGCACAAGGGAAAAAAATGACCCATCTCCTCGACGGCATACTTGAACGTGGAGATAATTTAGCCATGTTTATCAAGACCTGTGGTTATGATGCACGAAACTGATAGATGGATGTGAAGCTGATGGTTACCCATGTCAGCTATGCTCCACGTAGGCTGATGGCCTAGTCTCAAGCCCCAGCCCAGTAATTATTCCCGTGACTTACAAGTTCCGGTCAGCTCGGAGATATCAACTGAAGATTTGGTGGCAAGTGATAAGGCGAATATATCCTCATTGGTTTATGGTCAAGTGTTACAGCTAGGATTGCTGGAAACGGTCTCTAATGTTTCAAAACAGGAGTCACGGTCATTGACACTGGCAGTGATAGTCAAGTCTCTTGCAAACGCGCAGAGCGTTGACCGGTAAAGCTAGTGGTGCGTTGCAGGGATCTTCATACCTCACGGAAAATGTATGTAAGCCAGCCGCCTTCTACATTTTCCGTCGATCCCGTATCATGCCGAGACCCCTGCCTTGTAGGTCGGAACAACACATCAGTGGCTGTGGGTTTGACGCCTAGAACTCGACGCAATACTACTAATATAAGTCACATCTAGCTATCGATCTAGATACATGCGGAGACTCCTATTCCCTCTCGATCCACGCACCACTAATCACGGCCGGAGCTTGGGCACACACTAGCTGACATACACAGAGACGTATGTGTATGCACGTATGCACCGGCCGAAGACCCAAGGTCCGAACTCACCGCTCCCTCCTTCGCAACAGCGAACTTGTACAGGATAAGTAACAGTTCTATGATCAGCAAATCGCTGTTACCCTGTCGATAATCCGTCGCGCCGCCAAGAACCCATGAAATGCAATTTAATAAATTAACAAAATCGAGGGGGGGTTGGGGGAATGCGTATCTTGAAAGACATGTACCCACACCGCCACGTGATTGCTATCGGACGGATAGCTGGAGGTCGTCGTCGCCCGCGAAGCGCGCAAAACCTACGAAACAGAACTCGTCAACGACCGGTGATGAAGGTCGAGACGATCCCTACCTCGTTCCGCCTCCTCCAAAGTACTGTCCAACACTTCGCTCCGAGAATCGTCCACCGCGACGGTTTGTCTGATGGCTGCCGCAGACTCCGACGTCGAACACCCCGCCTCCTTCCAAACCTCCCCAACTCCTTCCACATCGTCGCCGCCCATCATATGTCGATCATGTCGTGATTGGTTCTTGTAGCTGTTGTTGTTGTGCTCCCAGTACTGCTTCGCCTCCTTCCAATTCCGCAAACTCTCCTTACCCGCCCACACGCTTGCGAACACGACGCCATACACAGACACCATGCCATTCACATATATAACGTCGCCCACGTACCCAGAAAAGACGTTTTGAAAACTGATGATTAGCTGCACGACCGAAAAGAGGGTCGGGATGACGAAATTGAAGATTGCGATGCGGAAGAGGAACCGCACACGGTGAACCAACGATGCTAGAGAGAGACTGAGCATCAGGGGAATGCGGAAACAGAATCGGAAATAACTTACGCTGTAGAACGCTGCTGCTGCCACCGCTAGGACATTCGGTGATGGTCCTCTGTCTGTAGATAGTCCAGAGAAACATGACGGACGCATAGCTATTGTCGACGACCTGCGCTGCCCACTCTATCTTTAGATAGGGTAATGTAAAGTACGCAGCGATGATGTCCTGGTTGCCGGACCTCATGGTATCACACAAGATCTTGAGGAAAACGATGACGTTGATCGTCCGAGCGACCTTGAGAAAGATGGGCAGGGACACGACGAGTGCGAATCGACCGGCGCCTACCCGACCGAGGTATGCAGAGACGAGGCGCATCAACAGGATGAGGTCGACTAGCATAGATAGAAAGATGCCGATGATCCCGCTCGCAATATACAACTGTGAGAACAACATTCATGAACCTGAAACGAAACCATGGATGCCAAAGAAGCACGTACCATTGGCGGTAAAGGGTCCTGAGGAGTGAGTATGGCATGAACCTGTCGAGGCCGCAATCGACTTCTGAGGAGATGACGGGGTCAATTCAGCTGTCGACTCACTCCAGCGGTATCTGCAAGCACCCCTATGGAAACATCCATGGCGATTGCGAGGACATTGAGGATGAATATGGGCCGGCGGCGACTATGAGGCGTAGAATAGTAAAGCAGCGCAAACAAGAGGGGGACGAGGAGGATCAAGAACGTATGCGCAAGCATGAGCGATCGTAAGATGGGTCGTATGTAATTTATTCCTGAGGAAGTGACCGGCTCTTGGCTGGTGTCATTGGCAGCCATCGCAATGGTCGTGAACAGTCGTATCAAGCTGTCCGAAACGTCCGCGTTACATCCGACCACGCTGTAAAAGGATAATGAAAAAGACGCACGAGAAACTCTTCGAGATTCGTCTCAACGGGGGACCTGGATACGCACTGACTCTACAATATCCAGCGCTGCATCAGGGAACGGGCAGGAAGACACCGCGATCAACAAGCCGAATAAAAACAAAAACTCTGTGCTCCCTCCCCTGGGACCGGAGGCAATGGCTAGAACGAAGAAAAAATACAAAGGGGGGAATGGATTATCGTGAGTGTCGGAAGGGAAGCGGCGCACTTAAGACCTCACTAGAATGGTGTGATCTTTTCAAGTCAAATGGCATTGACCAAATCGTGAGAACAACGAACGAAGCAAGCCTGATCTGTGTAAATTGCAAGACACGCTGAAGGCTAGATCCTGCCATGGACTAGGCCGCCAAAGCCCAAATCAGTTGGGTCGGCGGAGCCGGAAGATGTGTTGGATTTGGTATGCATCGTGTTTCACTCCCATCTAAGAACAAGGTCATCGACGCAGTTATGGTTATAGTGCATGCACTGCTCGGTTCTTTTCATTTATGTTGGGGCCTGGATAGCGAGCACGATCGCCTGGGCTGCCTAGGTTAAAGGGGTGTGCTTCGACGGAGTTCCGAGAGGCCTTGAGATAGTCTCGTGTCTTGAAGGGCTCGCCAAGGGAGATAGCGCGAGGCGATGTGACAGACAGCCCTCGGCACCTCGGGCCGATGGAAGATTCCCGACTTGAATATGATCGACACTTCGCATGCGCATGATCATAACCCCAATGGCAGCAGTGGGGCCATCAATGAAAGAACTTACTGGTGACACACCTTCACGTCAGAACTATATTGAGTCATGGCGGCTCTAGTTTCCTTGCGTCGACCAGACTTTACCATGGTGAGAGGGGAAAGATCTGCTCTTGCTTGATATGCCATTGCATGATATTATCCTGGCAAGGAGCATCGATGCAAATGGAGCGTAAAAGTTGCTTTAAGGAGATGAAGTGATGTTCTGTGTAAACATGAAAACACTCCACTTTAACTCCATCGTCACGATTGTATTGAGATAATGTTGATGAGAGGACCGCTTGTTGTTAGTTCATCGAAGTTGGTGTTTGAGGGTGTGTGAACTTCGAAGGTGGTGTACCAAAGTCCGGTGCCTTTAGCTAATTCATGCCAAGTTCTCGCGACGTCAACCATCTCCGAGGCCAAAATATTATTCCAACAAGAACCTTGATCTCCTCTTATTTTACATGTCTACTGCACACTTCCTTGCGCCACACAGAGTCTTACTCGTAGATATTGATGGATGTGAACTGGAAGTAGGCTTCAATTACAGTCGACTCCGAGTCCCTGCTAACACATACCCCCTCGGGATGGCGTGAGGCCCTTTGAAAGGTATGTATGTCAGCTCCGAGTCCTTCAGGTTCAAGTTTCAAAGTGAAGTTACCACCTTCCCCTTTTGTCGGACGTGTGCACGAGAGCTGCCTTGACAGCACTCCTCGGAGACCCTCTTCGCCGAAAACTTCGACTTTTTCATTGACGAAGCTTGCACGTGGCTAGGTATTGAGCATGGCATCAACTCGCGGGATTCTGGGCTCACGCGAAAGATGATGCTACTAACTACGAAAGCTGGCTGCCTGAAACGAGCAACAACGCCGTGGAAGAATTCAAGGCTTGTCGTTCAAGCGCTTCTTGACATTCGAAAAGGTGAATATGTGCACATCCGAACACCACGTACTTTTCGCTATATATACCTGCATGTGATATCTCTGAGTTTAAGCGGCTGGTGCGAACCATCCACCAATGCCCCTCAGACTCGATGTCTCTCCAAGTCGACTTAGGGGGCCTGACGGGAACGGGCCGGAAGTATGATTATGGTGAGGACGGTTGTGGATCTGAATCGTCCTTCTCGATACTGTACAGCCCGTCGTTACTGGCCATGGTACGTAGTACATAGTAGACAAAATGTAACTCCGGATCTCAGACTCTAAGTCTGGGCAGCTACGCGACTGAGGCCTCAGGCTCCAAACGCGTCAGGCAGAGTTTCGGTTTTTTTGTGTTCGCCGGCGAAGAAACAAAATCACACGATTGACATTGGTTTCGCACACAACTGTAACTACGCGACGACTTCACCTCAATTCTTGGCTGCCCGGGTGTAACTTGAACAATCACAACAGTAGACTTATCTCGATTGAATTCACTTTTGCACAGTACTGTACGGGTATAGAAAAAACCATCCATTACATCGACTCCAGTCCAAAGCGGCTAAAATTAATACCCCCTTCATGGTCAGTGGACCTTTCAACAACGACGGACGGTGACTCGATTACTGACATCTGTTTGATAGTTCTTGCAGCGCAAGAAAGTGCAGTTCGCGCCAGATGAGCCGACTGCTGCGAGTGCGCCGACCGCGGCGAACAGTGCGATCAAGATTGGCGTAAGGCGAATGAACATCGTTGGAAGAGGAAGAACAAACGTGGCTCTGACAGATATGATAGACGCGGCGAGCAGCCCTTTTTGTGGTGTCCGTCTTGCCTGAAACCTAGCCTAATCATCGGGACGGTCATGGTAACAGACGGTAGCTGACCACAACCAATCCTCTGATAAAAGGTTTAGGTGCATATGGGTTATGTATATGAAGCCTCGGGTTCGACTGTATCAGCGCCTAGGTCACGGTTGGATCTCGCTGACGGCTCAAAATGATGTTGCGTCTGATTGATCTGTCAAAAACAAGATTGTAACCGGATTGTAACAGGTTTCAACGGCGCTCCAAGTGACTTAACATGAATGCCCTGGTGACTGTACCACCGTTTCTGTCTCGCATTCCATGAAAGGGGACTGGCATTGGCTGAAAAATGCGCGAGAAAAGGGCGACAATCGGATTTGGACAAAGACGAGAACGGGAAACAGGGTGGAGAGGCCCTGGATCTCTTCGATGGCATCCAGTGAGGATGCGGAGGGCATATGTGTGTAGAGAAGAGGGCAGCGCTGTCGGGTCGGATCTGGAGGTGCGCACAAGACTTCATCAATGTTCAAGTGTCCAATGCAGTACTGACAATCCTAGGAACCTTAGAAAGAACGGCGGCCATGCAGGAGTCGGTCGAGGATGACCATATGCAGGATATGGGTACCAATACTTCAAGAGAAAACACTGGTCAACCTTCACTCAACTATGCCGACCGAGCTACCATCGCTTGTCACGTCTTGCGAGATGGGCGATCGGTCTTGTGTTCTGACCATGCCAAATTTTGGCAATTAGCATCACAATACCTAAATCGACCAGTTAGTTCAGCCACGTCCCTGCCTAAAAAAGGTTTTGACTCGACTCACCTCGCCTTTCCACATCCTCCACAACTGCGCTCAGATTATCACACCACGAACACTTGTATAGTTCCGTCTGGATAGCGAGAACGATCTCAAGGGCTACCTAGGTTGAAGAGTGGTTCGACGGAGTTCCGAGAGGCCTTGAGATAGTCTCGTGTCAAGGGCTCGCCAAGGGAGATAGCGCGAGGCGATGTGACAGACAGCTCTTGGCACCTCGGGCCTACGGAAGATTCCCGGATATGATTGGAATATGATCTACAATCATGGGACTTCGCACGCACATGAGCATAACTCCAATGGCAGCAGCAGGGCCATCAATGAAAGAACTTACTGGTGACACACCTTCACGTCAGAACTATATTGAGTCATGGCGGCTGTAGTTTCCCTGCGTCGACCAGACTTTACCACGATGAGGGAAAAATCTGCTCTGACTTGATATGCCATTGCATAATATCCTGGCAAGGAGCATCGATGCAAATGGAGCGCAAAGGTTGCTTTATCAACACAAGGAGCTGAAGTGATGTTCTGTGAAAATACTCCTACCTATTTACTTAAACTCCATGGCCACGATTGCATTGAGATGATGTTGATGCGAGGACCGCTTGTTGTAAGTCCATCGAAGTTGGCGTTTGAGGGTGTGTGAACTTCGAAGTCCGATGCCTTTAGCTAATGTGTCATGCCAAGTTCTCGCGACGTCGTCCATCCCGCCAAAAATATCATTCCAGTCAGATACTTGAAGTCTTTTTGAAAGAAATAGGTCCACCCTGGATCGATAATGCTACGAATTGGAACTGTACTATGACATTTTAAATAACTGATAAAGACCGCAGATACTTACATACACTTCTTGATTGTTGTGGCACGAAAGAACGAAAGGTTTCCGTTTATTTTACACGTCTGCTGCACACTTCCTTTCGCCACACTTAGTCTTACTCGTAGATATTGATGGACGTGAACTGGAAGTAGGCGTCAGTGAAAGCGGATGGGTTGTCTGTCATGAATTAGAATTAGCGACAGAGGACACGAAAACGGTACTTTTTCTTACCATTCACGTAGTCTGGTTGGGAGGGGGAAAGCGCAGTCTTTGAGTGTGTTCGAGTTGGGATGGGGAAGGTCACGTACCGACGCAGTCCGAGGGACATCCAGAAGCGGCATAAACATTCGCGTTACCAGCCCAAGCACCGCCTACGTACAAATCTAAGCAAGTCCTTGGACTTTATGAAGAATGCTCGACCAAGGCTCACAGAAAGTCAGGTTTATGATGATATTGTTGGCATCAAAATGGGTCGCCAAGTCACAGTCTGTGTTCGGGAAGTATGCAGAAGGCGTTCCCTGTAAACAGCCCTATCAGCGGATGCTCGAGAGAACGCGAAGCAGCGACTCACCCAGTTGCTGGTGTCCACAGTAGCTGCACCACTGGTCGCATCCGCCGGTGCTGATGCATCCCCGCGTTCCCAGAACCAGATACTGATGTAGTCTGTTGTGCGCTCTATCGCATACCTAGCGGGTCTTTCTGAGATAGTCCTCAAATAACAAGGTCTGTGAAACACCCACCATCCGCCACCGATACTGTTGAAGCCGGGGCCGAAGCTATTGTGATCCTCGGTGAGCTGCACCCCACAACCAGCATTGCCATCGACTAAACGGGGTAAGTTTCGCTTCTAGACCGAAAGGTTCGAGTGCCAACCTGTAGTGTCGCAGTCGGTGGTAATGGTCGTCCTGACGCAGATTATATTGAGAAGGCATGGTCATAAAGTGCACAATTCTCTCCATACCCGAGTTGCGTGACACCAGAAGCGGGCATTGAACAATCTAGGAAGAATGGTGTCAACTGCACTGTCAGTGAAGGACAGCAACCCTACTTACCGGGGCTCGTATGCAGTGTAGATTGATTCGGCTCAACGTCGTTTACTCCCTCGACGATATCGACCTCGCCCTACAAAAATGAGCACTGGGGGCCATATGTGATAGGGAGAGAGCGTACGCCATCAGGCCAGTTGGACTCGTTGGACTCCCAAACGGCCTAGGTACGAATATTGACTCCATTTGCTTCACGTGTGCACCAAAAACACTCACGGGCCACGTGCTTTCAGCGTCAATCAGATATTCAAATAGAAGTAATTTGATAACCGCTATCATGGGGAAACTCACCCGCATCCTTGTGGCATATGGGGCATATCGAACCTGGGTGAAAACAAAAAAGGTCACATTCACACACGCGTCGAGTGACAACACAAGGACAGCGTACACTGCGACGTGGGTCGTATACTGATTGTTAGAACGGATCCGTACCGAGTTGCGTCCGGGGCCGCTGGCTGAGAGCACGGTGGTATCGTCTGCGCGCATGATGAACGTGTCGCTGGTGGCATAAGTGAGATTCAAGCTCTGAGCTGTCGCTTGGTCGACATAGTTCCTGCATCGCAGGAAGAGCGTAAATGAATGCCGCATAAATCAGCATGAAATCACTTACACGCGGCCGTCGGTGGGATCGGCGATAGCTTCGAAGTTGAAGGAAGTATAAAAGGCTTCGCCAACTATGTATTCGCTGAGACTGTACGTTGCGCCCGCCAACGCAGATCCGACAAGCGACGCGAGAACAAGGCCACCGTCTGCGTTCAAGAACTTCATAGTGGTGTATAGAGAGGGTAAATGTTGGTAGCAAAGTGTGCCCATCCATTGTATTTATGCTTCAACGGAGGGGGCCGGTCCAGTGACGATGAGAATGTGGAGTCCTGGCGAGATGCACCATGCGGTACCGCTACCAATTTCACTTCTTATCCAAAGTTGCTGGGATCCGGGAGAGTGAGGTCCGCTATTCCGAGAGTTTCCGACCAATGAGAGAGCGGGGAAGAAAGGACTACGCTCTTGTTCTCCTCCAGCACAGCTCATTTTCTTCCTGGAGCGTTGCCGAAACAAGTAAATATACCATCCCAGCGCTCATGGACCGCCTGCATGATCGCAGTCATGCGCCACCGACAAGGATGGCCAGTGAGAAGAAAGTTGCATGCGACGTACGGTTTGAATGGTCGTAGATCCATGTCCAGAAACAGTTGAGCTATGGTGAGACTTCCCCATGATGCTCACGATGTTCGGGATGGACACCTTATGCGTAGTATTCTTTCGGACACTTGCGCACGCGGTGGCACTCGGAAGACTACTAGATCCGCTGGGGCCTGGGGTCACTTCATGCTAAATTTGAACTTGCGCAGACGTTGAAAATAAGAGGATCCGACCCTGATGCAGATGCCATGATGGAGTGCCGGCGATCGAATGATTTGATGATACTGGCAACAGTTCAACTTGTTTCCCCGGCAAAATACCGGTGGCAGTGCCAAGTGAGTTTGAACGCGGCGCGGCGCCCGGCGGCTGACCTCCAACACTTTCCCTTCTACTCCGATGTGCCTGTCAGAATAATCCGTTGCTATACCTGATAGACAGAAACGGGATCGACTTCATTATCGAGGTCAATATTTCGAGCGTACAAAGTTTATGCCCTCAAGATGGTCTTGAGGTTGCAACTTGATGCCGGGCCGTACCGAACAGGCAGGTCTCCGATGGAAGGACGTCAACTAACCAGTGTTTCTTCTAGAACATATAATGATCACATCAGCGTTGTCAGATGGGCCTCTTTCCCACCATGCCTACGCTCATCACATTCCCCACTGGGTCTACAGAAGTACAAGAACCTGGCGGCCTGAGGTGACATCGATGTTCACCGTGATCTCGCTCTTCATCGGGGAAGGGTAGATGCGGCGAGATTGTCATTTACTCCGTCCACATCACTGAAGATGATCGTACCGCAGAGTGAGCATTTTTCTTGTATTTTATCACCTCTCATTTGTCGTTCTACATTTCCGTCCGTGACACCGCTACAAATTGTCAGGTGCGCGGTCAGGATGTCGATCACATCATTCACAGAGGTTTCGGGCACCGAGACTCTGTTTGACCTCAGAAAAGATACCAAGGACTCCCAGGCTCTCGCGATGTGCTTGCCGGAAAGGATCTAGATTGTACCATGTCCACCATGTGCTCGAGCGAGACCACTAGGTCTACGTGGAAAATGTTGCTAAAAATAGCTGCTTCGGAGCAGAAAGAAGAGAATCGTCCTCGTTCTCGTTTTACTGTTTTGATGTGCTGCCAGCAAGATGGACAAATCGCCTCAGGCGAGCCACGGAGGTTGGTTGGTTAGCAGAGCGTTGTTGGCAGACATCATGGCGTCGAGTCTCCATCCTAAGCGCTCCAGTGAGTATATGTATCATAATGTGCATCGTGTACACTGAATCAAGATGCTTCGGCAGAAAGGCTCGTATACACTTTCAAACAAAGATCGGCATCAATTCCGTCAGATGGTCTGTACGATCCCTGAAATTCAGCAGTCAATGTTTCAAAGGTACTCAAGTGTACCCTCACATCCCATATGGAAAATCAGGGTAGTACCGTGGTGAGTCATTGCAATTCGGATGATATCCTCGGTGCATCAACGTGCATGATTGCCTTTGATTCGAGTCGCTCTCAGGCACGCAACTTGAATGTAGCCCATTATAATGTGCATGCCAGAGCTGAGAGGCTGCCCAGGTAACTATTTAGAATAGCCCCGGAAAAAGGTATTGTAAGGACCCTATGATATCCTCCTTTTCACTCGAGTTTTGAGAGCCCAGATTGGAGTGGCCTACAAGAGTGCGTCAAACTGTGACGTTATAAGCTAGCTTTGCAGATGCGCTCTTTTCGAATCAATGACCCTATACGACTCTTGTTCCTTGCCAGGAACTTGCTTAAGCTTCAAGCCTCAAAAACGCCTCGAGAAGGATTTCTTGAACGTACATAGTATGTATTCTCGAGTACATATATGCAGATACATACCTGATCATGATTTTACGATTCACTCCACCTCCTGGACGTCGGACTCCACCGCATCAATCAATCTAGAAACTTGGAGTTGGTCGGTTGAGTACTCTTTGACCACACTAATCGATTATGATTATTGAGTCTATCTGCCCTCATACAACTTGAATACACACGATCAAAAATTTGATCCGTACGTGCGGTCTCAGGCCGGGTTACCCAGGGAAAGTACCACATCCCGGGTTCCTCGTCTCTGTTGGGCATCAATGGCGATCCACACATTCTCATTTATTTTTATCCTCGCCAAGGCTGCTACTTTGGGCTTTCTTGACGGTCGTCTGCACGAGACACGGCTCCACCTCCCCGGATGACGAGTATCCAGAATCCCTTGCAGTCGCTCATGATAAGGACACAGGTTCTTGGTTCTTCTCCTCCCTCTTTTGGTTGCATCCTTCTACTACTCCACTCCTCACAGTCATCATTCCTGTGGGCTGTTGCTTCAAATAGACCAACGCCACTCTTCATCCAGGATCCGCTTGTTTTCAAAGCACTTCAGAATGCAAATAACGATCGTTGCATTGTTTTTTTGGCCGCTGTAGCACCATTCGATTCGGGTGGTATATTGGCACCACTCGCGCACAACCGTATATTTCGATTCGCTCGACCCTCGTCTCCCGTAGGCAGACCCTTAGGCAGGAAGACAGTTGTTCCTTATCTTAGTCTCGTGTTGCATCTTTCAGGGTGTATGTGTTATAAACTGTGTCGGGTGTCTCAGGTGAGCCTTTATCGTCGTATGAGGTGTCACGCTGACTATATTTTCCTTAATTGTTTGTGTTGATCACCGATTCCTCTATCCACGACCAGCGTTGTGTATGTTCTGGAATGTTTTGCTCCGGGGATTCCATACCACGTCCGAATTCGGTGAAACCCATGAAAACCCCCGAGTCAGATTTGCAGAGTTGCGATAGTGACATGGTTTCAGTGTTTCCCTCCTGTTTCATGTAACTAATTCGGATTCATCCTTAGTAGATTGTGCACCAGTAGGTGAAAGATCTCCAGGGAGTGAGGTCATGCTGAGTATGCATCATGTAGACTTCCGTTTCTTTTTCTCCGTCTTCGGGCTACTTACTTGAGTCGAAAATCCAACCTGTGCGAGCCGAGCGAGGTCGATGCGCAAGGAACAGGAAACAGGGCGCAACTAGGTGTGACGTAGCAAGCACGCGCGAAGGAACATGAGATGAGTCCCGAGATGAGTCCCCTGCGCCGACTTCGGAAGCGGACAGACTTGCCAGCAGCTACCGTCTAGATATCTATCTGAAGCATGTCGCATCCAGTTTGCATCACGATTCGTGCAATTGGTCGTCTCATCTTTTTGTTGTGCTTCTACCCGCTCCTTCAAAATTTCATTTATTTGAATCATAAGAATCACAGATTTTTTTAAATTTTTAAATTTCGTCATATCCATTCGTATGCTTGGACGGCATAATCACTACTGGTAACCCATTACATGGTCGACTCGCAATGTAGAACACTTACTTTGTGAGCACGTCTGGCTCAAGCACTATGGATCGAAGCCGGGGTAATCAGGTGGGGTGGGAGCATTCTATAAAACTTTGGGACGTTTAGTAACCGGGCGGTCGCGACGACAATCGGATTCAGACGAGAACAGGAAACGGGGTGATCTATTCGATGGCGCCCACTGAGGACATTGACGAATCAGTTGTTGTCTTCCTCGAAATCAATGCTCCATGGGTCCCTCAGGCTGTAGTAGTCTAGTAGACATCTCAATTCACGCTTTTGCAGTGCTGATATAGAAAGCTAATCTCCATTCATTTCATCAACTCGAGTTCAAAGCGACTAAAAGTAACATCTCCAGTACTTCAATTCCCACCTCCGAGTCATTGAGTGGATTCCTTAAAGTGTCAAGTGCACCCAGTCGCATAGCCCTCGCCATTGGCGTCATACTGTAGATTTCCCGCGAATCAGATCGTGTCATTCAAGGGAAGGCAAGCCGGCGCGATCGATCTACTCACTGCAAGTGAGCAGCATCCCAGCTCGCCGGAAGAGCACTGTCCATTGTTCGCGTACGCGCACCTGTATCCAAAACGGTCACCGGAAGCCTGATTATCGGTCCACAACGATCGGTGCTTCAATAACGACGGATGGCGACTCGACTACTCACACCTGTGTAATAATTATTGCAGCACACTTCAGAGCAGCTAGCTGCAGGTGCAACGAAGGCGCCGAGCGTGGCAAACAGTGGGATCAAAACCGACGTAAGGCGAACGAACATCATTGAAAGGGGAAGAACTGTTTGTGAAATGTTGTTCTGAAAGATGACACTAAGTAGACGACGCAGTGAACAACCCTTTTTATGGTGTCCTCTTTGCCTGAAACCTACTAGGTAGTAGCTCAACTGACCGCAACCAATCCTCTGATAAGATTTGGGGTACTATCAGTACCTAGGTTGGTCGGATCTCACTGACGGCTATCTGATAGGTCTGTCAAATAATTTGAAACCAGATTATAAGGACTTTCAACGGCGCCCAGTGACTTACATGAATACCCTTACTCACACCTCAGTTGCCGTCCACATTCTAGGACCAGCATTAGCCAAAAACGGCGCGAGAAGAGAACGATTAGAGAGCTGAACGGGCGATAAGACAAGAGCGGGCGGTCGCAGGCGACACTCGGATTCGTGACAAGACGAGCAAAAGACGAGAACGGAAAACGCGGGAGTCTGAGGACACTATAAGCGGCGAGCCCCTGTCACGCGTAAAAATACTAATCCGCTATTAGCGGCGGCATCAAATAATTTAGATTCTAACTCCGCCGCCGCGCAACCCGAGTCCCTGCTAAGTACAGTCGAGTCCCTCATGAGCCATAGGTTTTTGGATTTCCGGAAGTTGCTACCGACAGTGCGGCGACAGATTTTTGAACAGCAGCCGTTAGCCAACCAACTTCCCTTTTGTCGGACGTGTGCACAAGCGATGCCTTGACAACACTCGAGACTCTCTTCGCCGAAACCTTCGACCTTTTCCTTGATGAAGCTTGCACGTGGCTAGGTGTTGAGCATGGCATCACGATCACGCCGTCTGCGCTCGCACGGTACTTGCGGAATGCTGGGCTCACGCGAAAGATAGCTGGCTGCGGAGCCTGAAATGAGCAACAACGGGAGAATGTCAAGAAGCGCAAAGACATGCCTTGAATTCTTCCGACAAGGCATGTCTTTGCGCTTCTTGACATTCGAAAAGGTGAATATGTCACATGTACACAACCAATCCTGATCCAAGGTCGCTGTTCGCGATGGAGGCGCTGCGCCACCACTGGCAATGCCCCAGACTCGATGTCTCCAAGTCGACTGGGGCCTCAGTGACGGGGATGGGCCGGGAGTTTGATGGTGAGGGCAGTTGTGGATCTGCATTGACCTTCTCGATACACAGCCCATCGTTGGCAGCCACGTACGCGTAGCGCGACGCCACTCCAAACGCGTCAGGCAGAGTTTCATTCTTTTTTGTCCTGCGAAGAAAAGAAATAACACGTTTGACATTAGTTTCACACACAACTGTAAGCTGCGCGACGACTTCACCTCAATTCTTGGCTGCGGTTAAGTAAGTAAACTTATGCTCCGGTCCCTGTCATAGTAGACTTATCTCGATTGTGCACAGTACTGTACTGGTATATGAAAAACCAAATTCCATCCATTCCATCGACTCGAGTCCAAAGCGGCTAAAGTTAATATCCCCTCCGTCGCCGAGCAACTTCAGTTCCCACCTTCGGATCATTGAGCCGTTGAGCCAGCCGCTCAGCGGGCTCACTCAAAGACGTCTGCACCCGGTCCCCAAGACGTTGCCATTTTTGTCAGGCTGTACATTTTCCGCGAGTCAGATCGTCTCATTCAAGGAACAAGGGCAAGGCACGATCAATCTACTCACTCCAAATGCGTTGCAGCATCCCGGCTTGCCAGTATCGCAGTGTTCATCCCTCGCGTACGTCTCGGTGCACCCGTATCCATAAAGGCCAATGGAAGCGTGATCATCGGTCCACATTGATCAGTGAATCCTTCAACAACTTGAACGCCGGGCGGCGACTCGATTATTTACATCTGTTGAATAGCCCTGGCAGCACAAGAAAATGCAGTTCTCGCTAGATGAGGCAACTGCTGCGAGTGCGCCGACCGTGGAGAACAGTGCGATCAAGATCGGTGCAAGGCAAATGAACTGCATCGTTAAAGAGGAAGAACAAACGTGGCTCTGACAGATACCTTCAATTTTTATGGTGTCTGTCTTGCCTGAAACCTAGCCTGATAAGCGCTGCGGGACGGTCATGGTAGTCAATGGTAACCGACTGCAGCCGGTGGTATTAGTTGACCACAATTATATTGATCCTCTGATAGAAATTTAGGTGCATATGGGTTATGAAGCCCTTGGGTTCGACTGTATCAGCGTCTAGGTTACGGTCGGATCTCGCTGACGGCTCATAATGATATTGCGTCTGATACATTGATCTGTCAAAAAAACATTGTAACCGTGACTGAATTGTAACAGGTTTCAAATTTCAACGGCGCTCCACTTACTATAAGTTATAACATGAATGCCCTTGGTAACTGTACCATTGCCGCCTCGCATTCCATGAAAGGGGACCGGCCCAAAACGGCGCGAGAAAAGAGCGACGAGAAAGCTGAACGGGTGACTATCGGATTTGGATGGAGGAGACTGACGGATCAGCTGTTGTCTTCCTCGAAGTTTATGCCGCATGCCATATGTGGTCCCTGTCACAGTAGACTCATCTCCGATATGCACAGTACTAAATTATGTGCTGATATATATAGAAAAACCAATCTCCATTCATTTCATCGACTCGAGTCCAAAACGGCTAAAAGGTAAATCCCCTCTGAATCGCCGAGCACTTCAGTTCCCGCTTTCGGATCAGTCGCTGGGCAGGTTCACTCAGAGAAGGCTACACCCGAGCGCCTCGCCTTTGCCAGGCTGTACATTTTCCGCGAGTCAGATCGTCTGATTCAAGAAAAAGGCAAGCCAGCGCCATCAATCTACTCACTCCGTTTGTGGCGCAGCATACCGGCTTGCCAGCATTGGCACCGCAGTGTCCATCCCTCGCGTACGTCTCAACGCAACTTTTTGCAGAATAGTCACCGTTAGGCTAATCATCGGTCCACAATAATCAGTATGGATCCTTCAACAACTACGGACGGCGACTCGATTACTTACAGCCATTTTATATTCATGGCAGCACAAGAAAATGCAGTCATCTCTAGACGAGAGGACTGCTGCGAGTGA
Organism: Leccinum fibrillosum; assembly: GCA_038091135.1. Classification (NCBI taxonomy): domain Eukaryota; kingdom Fungi; phylum Basidiomycota; class Agaricomycetes; order Boletales; family Boletaceae; genus Leccinum; species Leccinum fibrillosum. Next base: position 8,483 of record JBBPNI010000246.1, on the reverse strand, counting down.
GCCGACCGTGGCGAACAGTGCGATGAAGATCGGCGTAAGGCGAATGAACATCGTTGAAAGAGTAAGGACTGTGTGGGACTCGGAAACGTGGCTCTCACCGATGGTAGAGCAGCCCTTCTTATACTGTCCTTTTAAACTGAAACATAACATGATCAGCAGGACGGTCAGCCGGAGCCAATGGTAGCTGACGTTTCAGGTACATCATATGGATTTATGTGTCAAAAAAATTGAAACCGATTGTAAGTTACTAACAGGTTTCAACGGCGCCCCAAGTGACTTGCATGAATGCCCTTCGTAACTGTACCATCGTTACCGTCTCACCTTCCATGAGAGGGGACCGGCGTTGGCCAAAAACGCGCGAGAAAAGAGCGACAAGAAGGCTGAACGGGCGATACTCAGACGAGAGCGGGCGGTCGCGGGCGACAATCGGATTTGAACCAAGACGAGAACGGAAAACGGAGTGAGCAGGGAATTTATTCGGCGATGGCGTCCAGTGAAGATGCGGAGGGCATATAAGTATGTGCAGAGAAGAGGGCAGCGCTGTTGGGTCGGATCTGGAGGTGCGCACGGAGCATACCTTACAGTACAGAACTCTGGCCGAATCATGTCCCGTCCAAATTCCTACTCGAGTGGCGGTCAAGGTAGATGAACGTCGGTATGTGCGCACCAGTCGAAACATCATATCAATGTTCAAATGCCCAATGTAGTACTTGACAATCCCACTCAGTACATAGTCGAAATTCTAATTGGTACAAATACCTCAAGAGAAAACACTGGTCAACCTCAGTCTTCAGACAAGGCCACAGCTATGCCCACGTCTTGCGAGATCGGCACTCGGTCTTGTGTTCTGATCATGCCAACTTTTGGCAAGTAGCATCGCAATACCTAAATCGTTCAGTCAGTCCCTCCCTACAAAAAAGTCTCGTCTCGACTCACCTCGCCTTTCCACATACTCCACATTTCCGCAAAACTGCGCTCGGATTCTCACACCACGAACACTGGTATAGTTCCGTCAAATCTTTCTTCGAATCCTCGGCATGCGACGATCCGACGCACGGGTCATCATCAGCAACATCAACATCTTCGATATCGTCGTGGACCTGGTTTAGCCATACGGCGAGCCGATCCTCAGCCTTGTTGCGCGTAAGAATGCATCCGTGGATGTTACCGCTATCAAGCTGCGCGACGACATCACCCCATTTCTTGGTTGTGGCTCCGTAGCGTGAACAGATGTGCTCGTACGCAGAGCCGATCGGTGACTTGGGAACAACGGTACCGAAATGGCGATAGAACTCGTCGGAAATCTTGAGCCCGTCGATGTGTCTCTATACAGACATGGCTTGAGCTTTGATTTTGGAGAGCGCTTGCATGCGGGACCCACCTCGAAATCGCTCAACTACGGACGGCGCATGTGCGCTGGGAAGAGAGATGATGCATTGTATGTACTAGGGTAGATACATACAATGAAGAGAGGTTGAAGACATGGTGCGAGAGGAAATGGTGAGAGATGACGGGCGAAGCGCGGGGCGCTTTCCAGTCCGGAATGGGAGGACGCCTGCAGGGGGCGTAAGTTGCGAGGGCGGGTGGGATCGCCTCGCAGTGTTGGCTACTGCAATGAGTGTTCTCGCGCGCTCTAGGAACCCAGTGGGCGATGGCTGCGAGGTGACGAATCCGGTGAGGAGGAGTCCAGGGTGTGGTGAGGGTTGAAGAAAAGTGAGGACGGATGCGCGTTGCTTACTCAGCCGCCTAGTGCGGCGCCGCAATCCCGGGGGGCCGGGCCATCGACAGCTCTTGGACCCTTCTTTGCAAGCACCAATACCATATGCCAGTACAAGATGTCCTTCCGGTGGCGCCTGGGAAAGATAGATCTGCGCATCGTCTAAGGCGCTCGTCAGAAACGCCTGTGCTTGCTCCCATTTCCTGTCGCCCCCGTTCGACTCCTGCACGCGACAAAGGGCTAGGTTTCCCGCGATCTCGGTCGCACGCGCTCGCAACGCATGGTTCAAGCTTCAAGAACGGCGTCAAATCCTTGCACTTGAGGCCCTTCAGTTGGCGCAGCGCAGTCCTATTTCCTCGTCCAAACCGAGCGTCATGATGTAATAAGGGTAACACAACTTGGGGTTGCGTTTGATCCCCTCTTGGGGGATTAGGATCGCCTCTGGAATGCGGTGGCGCCTCGTATTTTCTTTGCTTCACACGTGGACGAGGCGTCGCGCTCACGACAGTTTTGCAAAGCAAGCGTCCTACGTTGTGCACGTGAGGCTCTCCATGATAACGATGTCCGGTGCATTGGGATGGACGCCTTCAAATGCGTATTCTTTCAGACACATGCGCACGTCGGTGGCACTCGGAAGACTACTAGACCCGTTGGAGCCTGTGGTCAAACTGAACTTGCGCAGACGTTGAAGTTAGGAGAATCCGACCATGATGGAAGTGCCGGCGATCGAATGATTTGATGGTAACAAGTTCAAGTTTCCCTAACAAAACACCGGTGGCAGTGCCGTGAACGGGAAACAGGGTGATCTATTCGATGGCGCCCACTGAGGACATTGACGAATCAGTTGTTGTCTTCCTCAAAGTCTATGCTCCATGGGTCCCTGTAGTAGTCTAGTAGACATCTCAATTTACACTTTTGCAGTGCTGATATAGAAAGCTAATCTCCATTCATTTCATCGACTCGAGTTCAAAGCGACTAGAAGTAACATCTCCAGCACTTCAGTTCCCACCTCCGAGTCATTGAGTGGGTTACTTGAAGTGCCAACTGCACTCATTCACATAGCCGAGAGGAAAGTCATCATACTGTAGATTTCCCGCGAGTCAGATCGTGTCATTCAAGGGAAGGCAAGCCGGCGCAATCGATCTACTCACTTCGATTGGGGGGCAGCATCCCAGCACGCCGGAAGAGCACTGTCCATTGTTCGCGTACGAGCACTCCAATCCACCAATTTCACCACCGATAAGCTGTTTATCGGTCCACAATGATCGGTGCTTCGATAACGACGGACAGCGACTCGACTACTCACAGTATATTCGCTGCAGCACACTTCAGAGCAGCCGGCTCCAGGTAGAGCGAAGGCGCCGAGCGTGGTGAACAGTGGGATTAAAATCGACGTAAGGCGAACAAACATCATTAGAAGAGGAAGAACTGTTTGTGAAATGTTGTTCTGAAAGATGACACTAAGTAGACGACGCAGTGAGCAGCCCTTTTTATGGTGTCCTTTTTGCCTGGAACCTACTAGGTAGTAGCTCAACTGACCGCATAAGTTTTGGGGTACGAGGTTGGTCGGATCTCACTGATGGCTATGATATTGGGTTTACAGTCATAGGTCTGTCAAAAAAGTTAAAATTGAAACGTTAAAATTGAAACCCGATTATACGTGTCCAACGTCATAGCCTAGGTGGGAGCCGCCCATTAAATTTAGTAAAATAAATTATACTTCACTTCAACGGCGCTCACTTATGTACATGAATGCCCTTAGTAACTGTACCACCTCAGTTGCCGTCCGCATTCCATGAAAGGGAACCGTCGTTAGCCAAAAACGGCGCGAGAGAGCTGAAGGGGATAAGACGAGAGCGGGCGGTAGCAGGCGACAATCGGATTCGGGACAAGAACGGAAAACGCGGGGCATACTATAAGCGGCGAGCCCCTGTTACGCGTAAAAATACATGCAAGCAATCCCCATCAAAACTCCGCCGCAACGGCTCCGAATTATAGTCGACATCCGAGTACACATAGTACTAACCCTCGGGACAGGCCCTTTGAAAGAGAGCGTCCAGGAATTGGACAATCTTGGGGCAAGTCTTGCCAAGGGCCGGTCTATCCCCGAGTCTTGGGGCACTGAGTCTGGGGGCACTACGCCACGCGTGCCACGGCAAGTGCGGTGTCTCAATCGCTGTCAGCCGCCGTGGCTGCAGCCTGCAGGTCACCGCCAGTGCGCCGACGCGATGACCGATGTCACGGTCGCTGGACAGTCGCCCTTGTCCTGTTAGTGTCTGCCCCTGCCCCATCACCATCCCCATCCGACAACGACAACGACGACGTCATGGCATGAGACGCCGACGCCGACGCAGCGCAGTGGGTGACAACACGACGTGGCACCCCAACGCGACGGCGTGCCATGATGCGACGCAACGACAACGACGCAGACCCAAAGGCTGGGTGACAAGGCAGCATTGCCGCAGCAACGACGCAACGACGTGACGCCATGCCCCGGCGTGGTACCAACTTCAAGACACGACAATGACGACGCAATGCCATGTCCTGGTGTGGTACCAAGACACGTCGACGACGATGGCACACCAGCGGGGTTCTCCAACGCGACGCGACGCTGAAACGACAATAACAACAACAATAGCGCTTTGCGCTTCGCCCGCCCACTCTCGGCTCAAGCCCACTCTCAACTCACTACCACCCTCTCCTCGTAGCACACGGAGCGACGTCCAAAGATGTACCAACCATCGCCGTCTCGCATTCCATGAAAGGGGACCGCCGTTGGCCAAAACGGCGCGAGAAAAGAGCCGCGGCGATGAGAAAGTTGAACGGGCGACAATCGGATTTGGATGGAGGAGATTGACGGATCAGCGCTCAGCTGTTGTCTTCCTCGAAGTTTATGCTCCGAGTCCATGCCATGGTCCCTGTCACAGTACTAAATTATGTGCTGATATATATAGAAAAACCAATCGCCATTCATTTCATCGACTCGAGTCCAAAGCGGCTAAAAGGAAAATCCCCTCCGAATCGCCGAGCACTTCAGTTCCCACTTTCGGATCAGTCACTGAGCGGGTTCACTCAAAGAAGGCTACACTCCGCCGCCGAGCCGGAATCTGCGCCAGGTTGACAGGAAGTACTTCACCCAACGTTCAGTGAGTGAAATTGTCCTCTAGTACTCAGACATATTATGATTATTATGCCAATTAGTTCATGATTTACAGTTCGATCCATTCGTTGACCGGAACCATCAGTCCCGTAGTACCCATGATCTGCTGCATTGTTGCTACGTGGTCACATAAGTCAACGCGAGTCCTCGTCCAAGGCTTTGGTCAATTGATCATTCTCCAGTTTAATCAACTACTATGCATTTCCCATTGGCTACGATCATCTTTTCACCAACTGTTTTTGCCGCTGAAATACCCAAGCCGGTGGTCAAAAGCAATGGCATCGCCATAAAACTCACTAAACACCGTACACCTTCCCAAATCCAGACAATACTGTTGATATTGATGTATTCAACACTCATGTTACATCACTCAGTGTATATGTTACGTGAACGATGGCATTGCATTCGCTTTCGCTCAGGTATTATTTTTAGCAAGCTTCGACAATTATGAGAAGAACACGGGGACTACCCACCCATATGCTATGAATGGGAGCGGGGTGCGAGAGCGTGGGGCTGGTGTCACCTCTTTGACGAGTGACCAGGAAAAGAACTGGTATGGCGAGATTTCAATTGGTAGTTTCTCTTCACACTCCTGACGTATACTTATCCTAATCCTCATCATTGTAAGTCGAAATCGACACAAGGGCTAGGTAAGCCCTTCTTGTTTAGTACATCTGGCTTGCTTGTTCAATTTTGGAACAGCGATTTGTTCGTGCCATGGTACCTCTGTGATTACACTTGCGTTGGTCACACACTCTGGGATCCCAAACTTTGAAGAGTCAAGCACTGCCGTCAAAAGTATGCTTTATGAATTTCTCAAAACGTTCGTCGTGGAGTATTCTGATGGATCCAGTGGCTCAGGTATGCAATATATGGACTTGCAATGTAACCATTGCTGGCTTCACTGTATGTTGAGTGCCTAGTGCTGCAAAGTATCATTCTACACAATTGCACACAGACTATTGGGCTCCAGACGTCATGTTAGATATGGCTTCCGAGTCTATCAGACTCTATCTCTCTATCTCGACTTATCCTGCTAAGCCATTGTTCACGACGCTCGTGGACTACAAGGTCACCGAGCTGATATTTTTACTCAAGCTCACCTCTAATAGAGGCGAGTTGGACATCGGTGGAGCTAACCCTGGCATTTACAAAGATGAATTCACGTATACCCCTGTGATAGTGCAGGTGACTGAGGTGAGATGAAACACCAGGTGGATGTAAATGATCTTTCATATCAGTCATTCAGGCACAATGGCAAGTGGAAATACAGAGCATTCAAGGTGGCAAGGGCAATGTGGTCCTAATCAATGTACCCGCCACCATCCGAGTCGACACTGGTATCACCATTCTATTGCTGTAAGTGTCATAGGTTTTTGCAGATTAGTTGTGCTAACCCCTTGTAGTTCTATGCAATTCATTCCCGGCCATCAGTTTCAGCTTTAATGGGCAGGTTGGTTGAGATCCTTCCGGAACTCCTCAATCTCGAAAAGATCTCGTCGGACTTGTGCAAGTGTTTTAGCAGCATAGTCGCTAAAAATACAGGCCCGGGTGCTTGTGAGTCTTTCTATCCATCATTTCCTTGATTGATTGTGTTGATCACCGATCCCTCTCTCCATGACCAGCTTTCCTCCGGGGCTTCTATACCACGTTCAAAGTTGTGAAAACCCCCGAATCGGATTTGCAGAGTTGCGATAGTAGCATGGTTTCAGTGTTTCCCTCCTGTTTCATGTAACTTATCCGAATTCAATATTTATCCTTGGTCTATTGGGCACCAATAGGTGAAAAGATCTCGAGAGAGTGAGGTCATTTCGGGCATGAATTATGGAGACTTCCGTTTGATTTTTTTCTTCGTCTTCTGAGTCGAAATTTTAACCAGTGCGGGGGGCCTGTTAAGCCGAGCGAGGTCGAGGCGCAGGGAACAGGGCGCGACTAGGTGTGGCGTAGCAACCACGCGCACAGGAACATGAGATGTCCCTGCGTCGACTTCGGAAGCGGACAGACTTGGCAGCCACCATCCAGTATCTACGGTCCGAAACATCCTCGTCGCATACATTTTGCATCACAGTTCGTTCCTCTCTTGCAATTGCAAAATCTGCAAGTCGTCTTATCTTTTTGATGTGCTTCTACCCACCTCTTCAAATTTTCATTTACTTGATAAGAATAACAGGTTTCTTCATTTCGTCATATCCATTCGTATGCTCGGACGCCATAATCCATACAGGTCGGTCCGTATCGCTACTAGTCACCCATCAAATGACTCGCAATGTAGAACACTGACTTTGTGAGCATGTCTGGCTCGACGGCCCGGCTCAGATTGTTGGAGGCGGCGTGTACGATGGATCGAAGCCGGGGTAATGCAGGTGGGGTGGGAGCAATTCATAAAACTTTGGGACGTTTAGTAACCGGGCGGTCGCGACGACAATCGGATTCAGACGAGAACGGGAAACGGGGTGATCTATTCGATGGCGCCCACTGAGGACATTGACGAATCAGTTGTTGTCTTCCTCGAAATCAATGCTCCATGGGTCCCTGTAGTAGTCACATCTCAATTCACCCTTTTGCAGTGTTGATATAGAAAGCTAATTTCCATTCATTTCATCGACTCGAGTTCAAAGCGACTAGGAGTAACATCTCCAGCACTTCAATTCCCACCTCCGAGTCATTGAGTGGATTCCAGGAAGTGCCAAAGGCACCCAGTCGCATAGTTGCCGTCATTGGTGTCATACTGTAGATTTCCCGCGAGTCAGATGTGTCATTCAAGGGAAGGCAAGCCGGCGCGATCGATCTACTCACTGCAAGTGAGCAGCATCCCAGCTCGCCGGAAGAGCACTGATTATTGCTCGTGGCCGTGCACCCGTATCCATAAAGTTCACCATTGGAAGGCTGTTTATCGGTCCACAATGATCGGTGCTTCAATAACGACGGATGGCGACTCAACTACTCACAGCTGTGTAATAATAGCTGCAGCACACTTCAGAGCAGGTAGCTTCAGTTGCAGCGAAGGCGCCGAGCGTGGCGAACAGTGGGATCAAAACCGAGGTAAGGCGAACGAACATAATTAGAAGAGGAGCTTGAAGAACTGTTTGTGAAATGTTGTTCTGAAAAATAACACTAAGCAGACGACGCAGTGAGCAGCCCTTTTTATGGTGTCCTTTTTGCCTGAAACCTACTAGGTAGTAGCTCAACTGACTGCAACCAATCCTCTGATAAGTTTTGCCAAGGGTACTATCAGTACCTAGGTTGGTCGGATCTCACTGACGGCTGTGATATTGGGTGCACAGTCTGTCAAAAAAATTAAAATTGAAACCCGATTATATGTATCGACTTTCAACGGCGCCCACTTACATGAATGCCCGTACACATACTAACCCTCGGGACAGGCCCTTTGAAAGGTATGTATGTCAGCTCCTTCAAGTTTCAAAGTGAAGTTGCTAGTACCGACAATGCGGCGACAGACTTTTCAAACAGCACGCCATTAGCCGCGGGACTCCACCATCAGCAAATTGTTCAAATTCCGATGATGCCCGATAAGGCAATCGCGAGTCGCGACCTCTTTCGCCGACGCGACGCCGTACGCTATCTCGCTATCGTCTTCTGACAATG